>JBCJKH010048375.1:0-10480 GCA_039877255.1 Loriculus beryllinus
ATCTCAGTCTCCCCTCGGGCAGATTAAAGCCATTCCCCTTGGCCTGGCCCCACATCCCTTGTCCCAAGCCCCTCTCCAGGCCACTCTCCTTTAGGCAGGCTGAGCTGCTCTAAGGTCTCCCCTTCAGGAGCCTTGTCTTCTCCAGGCTGAACATCCATCAGGATGCTCATCTCCAGGATGAATATCCATCATCTCACCTGGTCTTGAGTGTCTGTACACCAAGCACAATTTTTAGCCATTCCTGTTTGACAGTCACCATCTCCTTGTTTATGTGCATGTAACCAAACATGATGCACTTAATGCACATGATGTGCACATGATGCACTCTCTCTTAAAGGAGAGAGGGTGGGACCTGTGGTGCCCATCCCCTTCTGACTTTTAAGCAAGTCCAGATATATCTCTTCTAGAAAGAGGCTGAGGAAGTAGGCTGTCTTCCCAACCTGAAATGTCTCCCAATTCCTGTTGATGCTCCTTGTCCCTCTGCTACTGGGCATTCCTAAACCTCCTCCCATATTCCTCACCAAGCACACTTCTGTCTGCTCCAGCCTTTAGCCAACACTTCAGCAAACTGTACCACAAATCATCTCCCACCACTGGCCAACTCCTGCAAAAATGCTAGCTCCAGGTTGCCACCTCCATCCATAAAACATCCCTTCCTGCAAGAGCAGGAGTTGCTTTTACGGGATAACCTTAATGCTCTTCACCCTTTGAAGGCCAGGTGCTACACACACTGCTGCCTGAACCGCTCATTGCTTTCAATGCATGCATCATTCATTATTAAACTGCTTGCGTGCTTGGTCTGCAGCTCCATCCAGCTGGATCCCATCCCTGCATCCCATCACTGCTCATGGGGTGGGAATAGGCTCATCACACAGCAGCAAGTACAACCCAGGGTGACCCCAGTGCAGGATGCTCATGACACCACCCAACAACACTCCCAGACAAGACAAAGGCATTAACCAGGTCCAGGGGGTACAGTCAGGGGCAAGAGACAAGGTACTTACAGTGTAGGTCCATCAGCACTGAGATCCAGCCAGGAGGCATGGCCAGAGGCAGGCACAACTACAACATAGCCCATGAAAAGGGGGAAAAACACAGAGCCATCCTTAAATAGAGCTCTTGGGCCTTGGGCAGGGGGCCTTGTAGAGGCTCATCAGGGCAATCAAGAGCAACCAATACCCTGATAAAGCTCATTTGTGTATCCCCATTCCCTCCTCTTGATCAGGATTTAGTTTTCTTCTGGTCCTGATAGATTTGGGTTTCCCACCTGTGATAATTAACTGGGATGACCCAACCCCTTTCAATGCTGGAGTCTCTCCAAGAGCTCTTCAGCTGAGCTGTGGCAACAGGCACACGTGTGCTTTTAGCTCACACACTTGCTAGGTACAGCCTGTTCAGCTCAAAGTATCCTGATGTTGGTAAGTGCTAAAACAGCACCGAGGATCTTCTCACTGTGAAGGTGGCTTTGATTCAGTGCGATGTATTTAGCAGGAGACCAAGATTCTGATTTACAGTGAAGTCAAAAGGTGGGATAGGAGGAGAAAAAGGAATTTACCACCTCCTGCAGCAGAACCAGCACTGGGAAATACTCCCTACACTTCATCAGCTGCATCTCATAATGGGATGTAAAGACACATCTCCCTTTTTGGTACCAGAGAGACAAGGCCAGAGCAGACACATGTTATGGGAGCCTATCTAACATCTTTACAGGTCAATCTGCTATTCTGTGTCTTCTCCAGGCTTTCCCAATGTCATATGCTGGCTCCATCACACAGTCCCATCTCCCCAGTGCAAAGCCGGAAGCAGGGAGCAGTGACTGAAAGGTGGACAAGGGACATCCCAGCACAGGCTGTGCTGGAGCTCAGAGAACCACTTCACAAACACCCGGGCTGGTCCCAGTGTTTCTTGTTGACTGGCCTGTTTGCAGACCTGATGCCAGTTTACAGTGTTGGTTTTCGTCACACACAAATACATCCCAGAGAGAAACTAAGGGGGAGCCTGGCAGTGGGTTCACATGCCACTGGAAACCAGCACAGAACCCCTTTCTCCCTGTGGTGAGGCAGGCAGAAACTCCCTCCCAATAGTGGATGGTGCCAATCTCTTCTTCTTTACCAAGCTTCTTATCTTCATGAGTGCCAGCTGGGTATGGAATACAACTGGCAGCAGGAGCATCCACAGACCCTTACCAGAGCTGTAGGCCAGTTTGTCTTGACCAAGATGGGAGATTGTTCTTTCTGTAGAGACATCAGCATGGTGACTCCTTTTATCAGTTAGCAAAGGCTGAGAACCAGTTACTGTGATCAGCTGTGAATTTACACTTAAAGACAAACCCCTCTTGGGGGGAACCACCGAACACCAGCAGATTCATTCTGGTTCCTCATGGCTGAACCTCGATTCCAGTGGCTGGGTTTTGATCTCCCATGGTTGAACCTTTGGCTAGAGCAAGGGTAGCCAACAAAATCCCCATTGCCTTTTAAAACCCATGATGTTTGCTTCCTGAAATACAGTGAGGCTGTCCTCACAATACCTCAAGCATCGGTATTGTCACTTGGAGCTGAGAATCTCCTGGTCAGGCTCCCTGTGGACCTGCACAAGGCCTGCCTGAGTGTCAGGATTAAAATGGTGGGCAAAGGAGCTATTTGCACCCCAAAATGCTGGCGATAGAGCATGGGCAGGTGTTCCCACCACGAAACTGTCAGCATCACCCTTGAGTGTGTGCAGAGGGCAATTCATAGCCTGGTGCTCTGAGGTGGTCCCTCTATGGGCAGATCTCCTTCCAAAATGTGGGAGAAGGCTGATGTGTCCGTAGGCTGGTGGGGATGCTGCTTTGCTGACCTTACTGGTCCAGTTACACCCACCCCAGGTCTGTGGTGGGGTCTCCAGCCCATGCTGCTCTCCTGGTGACACTTGCTAGTACCAGCTTCATCAGCCTTTAGCCAGGGTGCAATGAGGTCCTTCTGCATCCTCCAACGCTGGCTGACTCCTCAGCCATTCTCTCCTGAAGGGCTTTGCCATATGTCTTATATCTGGAGCTGAATAGACCATGAATAAAGCTTCCCGGGATCAAAAAACCACATCAGAAAAGTCAGGAAGGGACGAAAACACCTCCAGCACGGGGCAGGTGGGACGCACATAGAGATGTACGTGTGTGAACACACACAGGCACACGCTGCTCCCCATCTTCCCTGGCTCCTCCTGCTCCTTCTCCCTCTTTTCGTTCGACTCAAAGAAAACTTGGTGATTTCTGGGCTTTGTTGGTGGTTAGGAGGACACTGGATAAAGAGTCTGAGAAAGTGAAAGAGGGTGCGCAGGGCTGCGGGAGGAGAAGGAGGGGAGAGCAGGAGAAGGAGGGATTCTCGGTATCTACAAGGGAATTAAAGCGCTTTTACTGGAGTGAAGAAATCAGCTAAAGAATGGCAGGCGAACAAAAGCAGCAAGGCTATGGACAAGTCGCTCTGAATAGATCCAGATCCCCTTAAGTTTGTAACACCCCCTACACACTTCTTTTTTCCCCCCTTCCCCCCCTTAAGCCTTTGCTCCTCACTCCTTCCAAGAACAAATGCAGAGCAAAGGGAGAAGGGGGGGGGGGGGGGGATACAAAAAAAAAACCAACCCAGAAGGGAGGCGAGGAGTGCAGGAAAGCTAAAAAAATCAAATCAAATAAAAGGTAATCCTCAGCCACTTTGCCCCTCTGGGGGCTGCTCTGGGCCAGATTAAAGGTCCGGTGTGAAACCATTCTGCTATTCAGATGCGATAAGCAGGATTTACAAGCAAAGAGAAAGAGAGAAAAGAATGGGCCAGAGGAGAAAAGGAGAATTATTTGTGTCTCTTAATACTTGTTAAGCACTTCTCTTTTGCTAGACCAGACAAGACACAGCTCTGCTCAAAGTCCACGCACAATCCTACCCGGCTTGTCCAACACCCCGCTGCCCTCCCTCCCTGCCTCCCCCCTTTGGTTTGCTTTCCCCCTGCCCCCATCCAACGCAAGCAAGGCAACACTTTGTTGCTACTGAGCTGAAATTGGTCTCCTCTCCGAGTGGCACACAAAGAGAATGGCAATTAACCTTCCTGTTCCCTGGTGACAGCGATCTAATCAGAGCTGCGCCCAGGCGATGCCAGCAGCTCAAAGCCAACAGCCTCTGTGGTGCTGCAGGGACAGGGGGGCTTTCATCCGTGCTCTATATCAGGGTGCTCCATGCACAACCAACTGGGTTTATTTCAGGCCAACCAGCTTAAGGTTCTTAAGGAGAGGAAGGTTCTTCAGCTGGCATGGTGAGGAGAACTTGGTGGCTGTTGCTGGTATGAAGTGGGAGCACCACTGCCCAAGACATGGAGGGAGTCCAGAGGAGGCCATGGAGATGCTGTGAGGGCTGGAGCAGCTCTGCTCTGGAGCCAGGCTGAGAGAGCTGGGCTGGGGCAGCTTGGACAAGAGAAGGCTCTGGGAAGACATTATTGCAGCCTTTCAGTACTTAAAGGGACTTGTAAAGAAGATGGGGACAGACTTTTAGCAGGGCTTGTAGGGACAAGACAAGCTGTTATGGTTTTGAACTAAAGGAGGGTAGATTCAAATTAGGTATAAAGAAAAAAATGCTTACAATGAGGGTGGTGAGGCACTGACACAGGTTGCCCAGGGAGGTGATTGATGCCCCATTCATGGAAACATTCAGGGTCAGGATGGACACGGCTCTGAGCAACCTCACCTATTGAAGATGACCCTATCCATTGCAGGAGCTCGTACTAGGTGACCTCTAAATGTCCCTTCCTACCCAAACCATTCTCGATTCTATGAAATTCTGGTCAGGCACAGACCTGGACCAGTAGCGCTGGTGGCCCAGTTGCACACTCCTGCTGAAGCCAGAGGGCAGCAGCAGCATGATGCTATACCTGTTGCAAGAGGTGTCTAGGGTGATGTGTTAGAGCCCCCACGTAGAGTCAGGCCCACTCTGTTGTTGGGCACTGTGCAGAACTGGATAGACCAAATGGCCCTTAGGCTTGCAGCTTGCAGCCTAAGGAAGCCCAAGTGCTTGGACTCTTCTCAGTGCTGCTGCTCACAGGAGGTTAATCAGCCCTCGCTGCTTCCTCATGTACTTCAAAGCTGGATGATGGGAGAATGATTCTTGCAGGAGGAAGGAGGGAAAGGCTGGCCCAACCTCCCATCACCAGCACTCTTCTCTGGATGAGGAAGGCACTTGTGGTGTTTCATACCAAGGACTACACACCGAGACCTGCAAATACACTCCTTGGGTTTATAACTTCTACATAAGCTTGTAAGCTGTTTTTAAGTCAAAAATAGGGTTGTTAGAAAAGCATCAACCATCCTTCACAAAAGACCCACTACTCACCAGTGACACTTTGCAGCAATCCTCCTCCACTCAATATTTTCCCGTCTTTACTAGAGCTGGGGATGAGAAACTGTTAGTGCCTTATTAAAGGAGCTAGATTTAAGTATTGGGTTTATGCTGCATTCAAGGGAAAAAACATGAAACTCCTGGAGAACAGTCGAAAACAGAAAAATGCTGTAATTTATTGTTTCAAATCACTGGAAAATCCATCCGTTGCCCAGCTCCCTAATTGTGACCATAGAGCCAAATAACTGAAGCAGAAGTGTTAGAATCAGCCTTTTGCTTTCTCCTGAGCCTGATCTTAAAGCCCAGCAATAGAGGAAAATGACAGTGAAATGTCCTCCTGCAGGCAAAACAACCCCAAAATCAAAACCCATCCCAAATAAACACCACCACCAATCCCCCCAAAAAGCCACCTCAACTCTCTTATTTTCTTCTCTTGATAGCTCTAAGAAAGAAACAATCTTAAAGCTGCTACTGGAGTTTTCTCAGGCAGTGAAAATTCATCTTTTCCTCCTGTGTAGGAACAA
Organism: Loriculus beryllinus; assembly: GCA_039877255.1. NCBI lineage: Eukaryota > Metazoa > Chordata > Aves > Psittaciformes > Psittacidae > Loriculus > Loriculus beryllinus. The sequence goes on from JBCJKH010048375.1 coordinate 5,873, forward strand.
AACTTCCCTACTGCAGCTGAGCAGGAGACCTGTACCTACGCCTTGAGGACATCCTGATAGGAGATGGACATTCCAGCTTGAAGCTTTGCCAGCATTACCCATCCCATCCATATGGCAAGCACTGTCCAAAATCACCTGCTTAAAAAACAGTTCCTGACAGTATTTGTATGGTGTGGAGCTTAAAGTTTCAAGCCTTCTGATGGTGAGGGCTCTTCTGTCGGTCTCCTCCAGGAGGAGGGTGGCATGATGCAACTGCAGAGCTTTGTAACCCGAAAAAGGTGCCAATGCCTGTAGCTTCCTAACCTGCCTAGGAGCCTCTCAGCTCACTTTTAGCCTCAACCAGGAGGAAAGGAGCTGATTGAGGGAATCCTCCTCCTGAACTCACCTAAGGCCAACCATTAGGAAGCTGATCAAGTCGCAGTCCTCCCTCTCTCTCTCTCTCTCTCTGTTCTGCGGTGCTTCAGGCGATGATTGCATCTACCTCGGACAGATAGGCACAAACATCTCAATTACACCTAAGAAGGAGCATAATTGAGCCTAAATTGATTCAAACGGAGGCAATTAAAGCAAACTCAGATCCCCAACGGGAAGCAACGGCGCATCTTATTTTTACCTCATAACCACAACAAAAATCACACTTAAAAGGCAGAATTAACACCCCTCCCCGACACTCAGACTCACAGGAGCGCTTGAACAATGCCCATCCTCACCCGCAGGCTCCTCGGCGGAGCGGCCGTTCAGCACCATGGCCAGCGCTCCCCTCTTATAACGCCCGCCCTACAGTCAACGAGCCTGTTGACCCAACAAGAGCTGTTGGCCCAAGGGCTTCTGCCACCTCCTTCTTTACACCGAACCAGCAGCAGCCCTGCTGTGCTCCCTTGGATGCTTCACCCCTTATAGCTGTCACTGGAAAGGCCACGATGGACTTATAGAATCATAAAATCATTAAACGGCTTGGGTTGGAAAGGACTTTAAGATCATCCAGTTCCAACACCCTGCCATGGGCAGGGACACCTCACATTAGATCATGTTGCCTGAGGCTCTGTCCAACCTGGCTTTGAACACTGCCAGGGATGAAGCATTTCCCACTTATTTGGGCAGTCTGTGCCAGTGCCTCAGCATCCTCACAGTAAAGAACTTCTTCCTTATATCTAACCTGAACTTCCCCTGTGTCAGTTTGAACCCATCACCCCTTGTCTTATTGCTACAGTCCCTGATGAAGAGTCCCTCTCCAGCATCCTTTTAGCCCCTTCAGATTCTGGAAGCTGCTCTGATGTCTCCATGCAGCTTCTATTCTCCAGGCTGAACAGCCCCAAACGTGCTTTACAACGATGCGGTCTCCCAGCCTTGGGTAGGTGGAGACCCGGAGTAGGGCTGGATCAGTGTTGCGCTGTACAGCGGGCAAACAATAAGCATCAATTAGAAGTAATTACCACCCCCTCCCCATAACTTCAGAGGCTAATATTAGGCTTCATTTTTAAGAAAGGTAATTTGACGACCATAAATTACAATTATAAAAACTTCATTAGAGTCGGTAGCAATCCATCCACCATTGTTCTAATTACACACTGTAGGAGTAATGAATGCTAATGGTTTAATGTACAATAATTACCACAATTGAAAAATAATAATAATACAGAACAACCTCAGTTATCCAAATGTCATGGGGGATGTGGAATGGGTTGGGGTAATCATGGTTTCAGATAATTGAGGAGCTCTTCAGCATGATTAATAGGTGATGTGACCTCTGGGTGGGGAATGAGGAGTTTTAAATGAATGCAGTGTGGTCAAGTGAGGTAAGGCACTGTGCAGAGATGAAAAACTCAGGCATTTTCTGCCTTCTCTTTGGATTTTACTGGACATTTTCTCTCTGAAGTGAATTTATTGGGTTTGCAACTGAACTGTGCCACCTCTTGATGATTTTCATGTGTGGTTGGCAAGGCTTGAAGCAGAAATACACATCCATGTTTGAAGTGCTGGGCACAGCACAGGAGACAATTTCAGTCCCTTGCACACAGCAACACCGCCGAATCGCAGGGTATTTCAGGTGGGACAGGACCTCAGGAGCTGTCTACTCCAACCAAACCAAGCCCAACTCTGAATTCAGGCCAGGTTTAGCAGGGATTTGTCCAGAGAGTGTTTGGACCTCCAAGGATGGGGATCCCAGGATTTCCTTTGGCCCCTGTTTCACTATTTATTTATTCTCACCGTTAATTGTATTTCCTTATATCCCATCAGATTCTCCCCTGAATTAGTTTATACCCACCTCCTCCCCATCATATACCTAGACAAAGAGCCTCAACACTCCCATTTTACTCAGCTTCTCCTTGCTCCAGCCCCTGAATATCTTGGCGTCCCTCCCCTGAACTCATGTTCATTTATCTACACCTTTTTTCACTTATTTACTTCAGTCTACCCCAGGAACAGGGGTTTGCAACTGTCCTTATAACATTCCACGTTTCCTGCTGGCCAGTTCCTCTAGATCCCTCTAGAAAGCCACCCTGCCCTACAGCAGGATGAGCCCCACAGCATGATGAACCACGCAGAAACCTAATGAGGAGCTTCCCACCTCAGGACATCCTCCAGGTCACATATAGCACAGGATGAGCACATGAAACAGGACAAGCTTCAGGATAGACCCCAGGATAACTCTGCTTGTAACATCAGATACAGATGAAATAGAAGAATTGACCCCGGCAATCATTCCTTTGAATGAATTGCTCGTTTTGCTCCTACATTTGAACGTATGCAGAGGAACTTATCTTGCAAACAAAACTGTGAGATTTGCTGTGTTATCCCGTAGCAGCAGGTTGTCAACTGGATCAGTTACCTTGCCACCCTGGCTTTGCTTAGGTTGGGACGCAAAATCAAGCCAAAATAGTTTCTACAGGCAATGAACCACTGCATCCCCTCACCAAGCTGTTGCACAGTAGGAATAGGTTTAGCATAGGGAATCAGTTTGCTATCTCCCCTTCCTCTGATGCACGCTGCACAGGGAACATGAAAAACATTGCAGACTACAGGATGTGACTAAAGAAGAAAGAAACCAAGCCTCCAGACGAGTGAATGAAGCAAGCCTGTTGTGTCAGGAAGCAGAAAGCAGATACTTGAAGTACAGAACCATAGGTCACCAAAAAGTCCCTCTCGTTGTTCCTCTGGACTGGTACAAGCTGAGTATCCAAGCAGCCCCTCAATGGTGTGTCCCTGAACATGAGGCATGTCTAGAAGAGCCCCATTTGTTCTACCCTGAACCCTCTGCAGCCTGTTCCTATGGGCTGCCTGGGCACTGCTGGGACTTGGTGCTCCTTCTGAGCTTCCTTGGGTGATGTGAGGAACAAGGAGGTTTGGATGTCATTGTAAAAAGTCAGGCCTAGGCTTCTTCATCCTTGCCTTGTCAGGCAGCCTGATAGAAAGAGAAATGTTGGGAGAAATAAGAATTCCTGATTCATTTGGTACAGAGATCAGAAGGTGACCCCTAAACACCCCAGAGCCTTCTCTAGCCTTGACTTGTGACTAAAGCAACTCGCTAAGAGCTTGCTACTAAAAATCCCTTAACGATTTGGGGGTGAGGAAACAGTGGGCTTTGTGCTCCTATTCCTGCATCCTTGCTGACATTACACACTGCAGAAAAGCTCACTCACCCTGTGGTGACATCTCTCGGAGCTTCCCACAGACCTGGACCAGCCTGGTTTCTACAGGACATCTCTGGAGCCTGAAGGCAGATCCCATCCATGTCCCACAGTCTGATTAGGAACAAGGAATTCTTGATACGCTTCCTCTTTAATAGGATCCTAATTTGTAAGAATGCAGATAATATATCAATGGAAATTAACTTCACACTTCCCTTACACTGGCAGGTTGAGCTGCAGGTGAGTGCAATGTAATTAAGAAATTAAAAGGTAATTTCCACATATGCTTTCTGCTAATCTAACTCAGCAATCATTTAATTTACAGCAGGGGACTGGCAAGGAGGCAAGCCAAAATAAATAAGATAATACTAGGTTTAATCGCTCAGTGGAATGGGAATGGAATGGAGCCAGCAGGGAGATGTGTGGTGACCCCTCTGGTGCTGCTGGTCGAAAGCAAAGCTTGCTTTTCATTTCACTTCCCAAAGAGTTCCAACTTCCAGCCACTAAGTTTCCTCAGCTTCTGATCTTGTTAGATGTATTTTTGAAGTTAGAAATTGTTCCATTATCTATGTTTCATTGTTTTTACGATACCTACAATACAATTTGGATTTCTCAATCTCTGCAGAAGAGTGAGAGGTTTCTTCTGGGTCGTTAGATCACTGCCCATTCCCAGCAGCTGGGGTGTATGGAGGAGTTAACCAGAAGTAGCATTGCACTGGGAAACCCGTGGGGAAACTGAGGCACATACTGGCCAAAATTGCAGCTTCTCAGTGGTTTCAGCCCACAGCCCTCATCAAGCCAGCCCCAAGGGAAGGACAACTCAGAGGACACTGAGATGGTTTGGGCCAAGGAGAGATTTGCTGCAGAGATTTGCACTGCATGGCCCCACTGCCACCACGGCCACTGGACATCAAGGCTGCCTGGACCCTCCTTAGAGATGCTCAGCATCACACAGCAGCTGGGGACAGTGGTGGGATGA
>JBCJKH010048377.1:7424-19884 GCA_039877255.1 Loriculus beryllinus
TGTGGTCCGAGCTTTAAACACTTAGGTTGAAAGTGGGTAATTGGTGGTAGTGGATTTTAAAAGCTCACACAGGTGCCTTTGAAAAGAGGTCAGGAGTCAAGTGCATCTCTCCTATGAGAAATGGTGAGCCTTTCCTAAGGAGATCAAAATTCTTCTACAGACAGCCCCAAGGCCTTGTAAGAACTGTCATTAATGTAGTCCTGTATGTTCCAAATAATGGAAAAATGATACCACATGTGTACACACCTAGGAATCGGGGCGCGTTCACTCCGGATAAATAGGCTTTCAGCTGGCACTCCTGGATGGTTAGTTAAGTAATCCCCTCTCAGCCCAAGCAGGAGCAGCACTGGAGTTGTCAGTGGGGGCTTTCCCAGCTGGGGCACCCGAGGCAGAGGAGGCACTGGGTGCCAAATGAGACTGTAGGACTCCAGCTCAAACAGTGCCTTTGGAGGGAGACAAGGACAGACCCCCAGCAAGCATCTCCCTGGAGGTCTGGAGGGCTGCAATGTCTCTTTGTTCAGCTTCTCCAAACAGCCAATGGATTTGGGCACCTGGCATGCATCCTTGCTCTCATGGGGTGTTGCAGTGCTGGTGCTGCCAGCCTGGCCCACAAGCTCTGTTTTCAAGACCAAGCTGCAGGCATTGTATATGCATGCAGGCCACTGGCTGAGACCTCCCTACCTCAGTCAGAGCCTTTTCTCATCAAAGCAAACACTGCAAGTACCTGAGGAAAGTACACATTTAAAAGACAACTGTTTTCCCTTGCAGCTGCATTATTTTTCTCAAATTGTTCTTAATTAAGGGAAAGCTGGAGGAAATTAACATCCAATTATTTTCTTAAGGTGGATTTTTTTGTGTCAGCTGCAAGACGTAAACTTGCCTAAGCATGCAACACATGAAAGAGGCTTTTTCCAACAGCGTTTTAAGTTGCAAAGTCCAGCACTTGCGCTGGGCTCTCCCCAGCCGAGCCCGGCACCTGCCCGGAGCTATAGGGAATTTAACAGGGCTCAGTATGGAGCAAAGGCAGCTGGGTGGATCAGTGCCAGAAGAAACTGGTTTTGTCCCATGTTCATCATGTGTTTGAATTTGCAGTCTGAGCACTCAGGGTGACACACGGTCTTGGCAGTCCTGGGGTAAAGGTTGAACTTGATGGTCTCAAAGGCCTTTTCCAACCTAGCTGATTCTATGATTCTATGTGCCAATAAAGCTGAAGATAACATCATCATTACTCATATTTGCATTGAAAGTGCAATTCGGCTTGCTTTTGTAAGTGGTAGATATTGTTATCTCATAACCCCGCTGGTGTAGATGACTCTAGCTTTACTTGTGCAAACAGCACCTTTTATTTGAAGGCTATATTATTTGCTATTTTAAGGCAAGCAGCCCAAATACACATGGAGGCGAAGAGTCACATGAAAAGAAGCTTATTCCAATTATGAGAGAGGGCAAGGAATTTGCTCCTTGAAATTGTTCAGATGAATTTGTTCATATTTTTTGAAGGGGATGATACAGCATTTTTAGCAATAGTACACCTACTGGTCCTGCTAGTTAGATGACTGGTGAGCAGGTGCCCATTTTGCCATCAAAGCTGTTCAAATAAAATACCTGTGCCCATCTGTCCTCCCTAAATCTTTGACTGTCTTTGTGACTGGGGTCAATCTGGGGAAGATTCCCACCGGTGAAAAGATGCTCGGTATTTCTGTATTTATTGTTATTATTTACTGTAAATTTCTTTGTGTGACAATAGCAAATCAGAGGCTCTGAATAGGCACAAAGCAAAAAATATGGTCTCTGCTCCAGAAGCTTTGAACTACCACAACTCCCATCCTCTGAATGGTTGTTCAGAGCTTCTCCATTTCATTTCAATTTTATACAACACAGTTTGACAATGAAAATTGCTGGGGAACAGAACCAAAAGTAGCCTTCACCTTTGCAGCCTGGACCCTGGGAATTACTGAAATGCTTCTTTCTGATTTAGTTTCTCACCTGAGAAGAGATGAAACTAACACTTTGTTGCAAAAAGTTTCACTTTTGACAAAGTGATCTTTCCTGAAGGGACAAATATCTCATTCAAAGACAGTTCCCAAGCGCTGACTGTAAGGAACATAAGAACAGCACTTTCTCCTTTTTTATTAATATTGTTTGTTGGTGAAATGGCTTAATGGCTGCAGGGTCAGTTGACAGATAGGAGGTAACATTGTTCTCCTCCTCCAGTGAATGTAGTGTTTGGCATGACTTCAAAATAACCCTATTGTTTGTCATCTTCTCAAAATACACTATAAAACCCCTGTTAAAAGGAAAGATAACGTTTTCTAAGCATAAGTCAAGTGCGGGGTTGCCTTTTTTAAAGCTGCTTGATGAGAATTAATGGTGTTGGATCTCCTGTTTTAAACACATTTGGCCAGGTTTTCTGGAGGCACCTAATTTATCTTGAAGCTCTTTCATCTATTATCTAACTGTGAGCTTGTTCATAGCTCATCAGCCATCCTCGTTTTGACAGGGGGCCTTGTGATGAGTAGCCAACAGCATCCAGTGTCGGGGCTGTGCGTATCTCTGACAGGAAGGTGATGGGAAAAGGCTAACCTTCTGCCACTCCTCCCAGCACTCACCAAAACCAAAATTAGAGACATAGCTCATGACACATCCCGTGAAGCCCTTCAAATGATTCCTGTACCCCAGCATCAAAGAAGACCCTTACCAGATCAGGTCCATTCAATGGGCAAAGGGGGTTCATCCCCTTGTGAGAACTTGGTGGTGTTTGAGGAAATCCCTCCTGTTGAGGGGATGGTGTACAATAGAGAATTGCTTTGGCCAAAGCACAGGCAATGCCTATGGAGCCATCAGTAAAGAGAAAAAAGCAGCAGAAGTTCTGAAAAAAATGACCTTATCTAATAAGTGGAAGAAATAAAGAGCTTATGTAAAAGCTCTTGAAGAGTAATTTTTTCACAGTTGTGACCCAAGCAAGAATTATCTGGTACATGATTCAGGACCATCACAGATGTCTAGATTTTGGGCGTGAGCTCCAAAGCCATTCTGGAATCAGCTGGAGAAGTTCTGCAAAATAAGGATGTTGCCTTCTTTTTTCTGCTTTCAGCATTGATGTATGCAAGTGCTTGGAATAGCAGTTACGAAGCTGCTGGAAAGTTTGTCACCATAACACTGGCTGTTTATACTTTGTGTGGATGAAAGAACAGCTTTCTTCAATTAGGCTTTGTGCTTCAGCTGGCAAGCAAGTGCTGATTGTCTAAAACTCCACCTATCCGCACAGCTTGTCTTAGGGAGCCGATGGGTGCCGCGCATGTCAGTGGGCTCAGCCACACTGCTGATCCATTCCGCTCACGATGGGACAAAACAGGACACATCCAACTGACAACAGCAACCATATGGATTCATTTGTATTGACTCCTCTGGCCTGGTGCAACTTCATAATCATAGAATCATAGAATGGTTTGAGTTTGAAGAGAATTTTAAAGTTCATCTAGTTCCAACTCCTCTGCAATGAGCAGGGACATCTCCAATTAGACCAAGTTGCTCAAAGGCCCTTCCAACTTAATCTTGAATGTTTGCAGGGATAAGGAACCTACCACCTCTCTGGATAGCCTGTGGCAGTGTTTCACCACAATCACCATAAATAATTTCCTTCTTATATCTAGTCTGAATCTACCCTCTTTTAGTTTAAAACCATTATCCTTTCTCGATGCTTTTCCTCTTTCGTCCCTGCTCCATCCATGTGCAAGAAGTTGACATACCAGAAGGAAGCCTGCTGGTTTCTAATGAAGAGTTCAAACTTGTTTCAAAGCCAGTAGTGGTGTAGGCATAGCAGACTCTTTCCATTGACTTCAGTAAGTTTTGAATAAGTTGCCTGGATACCTAGCTATGTAACACAGCATGTGTGACTGGTCAATAGATATCTACTTAATAAGAAACAGTGCATGGGAAGGGAATTGCCTTGATACCGGTGTGGATGTATAAGACACTGATCGCACTTTGTCGTGCAGTTTTGCAGATTGAGGGAACTGGGAGGGGGTTTGTGGTTTACTGGAAGCTGATAGTAAAAAAACAGCAAAAAATCAAAACACAACACCCATGGCAGCCCTTCACAACAAAAATTGACTTATAAATCAGGATCTAGAGAAATATGTGATTTTGCCTTGGAATTCCTTTAGAGTGAAACATGTTTCCTAGGTCAAGATGTGACAGAGAAAAAAATTATACAGAGAAATTATGCAGAGGCTGCATGATAAATGAATGATGGCTTATAATAAAAATAAATGTACATCTTCACGCTGAAGCAGGTACGCATACCATGCCACGCCACACATACCTTTTGCCATAATCAGCCTGAAGAAGAAGATATAGTTACCTGTCCCATCTCTTGCCAGGGTTCAGAGACCTGCAGAGATACAGTGTGATCTTGTGCACCCACATGGCTGGTAATCCCCTGCTGAAGCCAGAGCTGGTCATACTCGGTGGCTCTTTCCATGTGTCAAACAGAGACTCATCCATGGAGAATGGATTAATCCTCCTTGGGAAATGTCATTGTATGAGTGCTCTAGTTTTAATGGACAGACTCCTACATGTCCCTCACCCATTCTGCAACACATGGTGTGTGGAACTGCAGAGGTGGGGTGGTGTGGCATTGCTTGCTGTACTCACAGCCTCCAACATTAGGATTACAGACCATCTAAGCTACATCTTCAGAGGGCATAGCAGGGACTGTGCCCAAACTCAGCCAGTTGCCCAGGGTGCCATGTCTTCACTGGGACAAGCCTGAACTGGGTGCCCATAGAAAGACAGGCATGAGGGAGAGCAAGGAGAAGTAAGAGAGGAAGCCTCACATAGGCAAAATGTCTAATTGTTCATAATTGGAGAGAAAATAGGCTGTTTGCTTTCCCTGCCCATCTTCTGTGCTGACCCTTTTAGCAGGACAGAAGCATGCCCGAGAGGTCTGAGGGGGGTGAGTAGTGAGTGGTGAGGGTGCATGGGGAGGCAGCAATATCATGACTCAGACAATCCTTCTCCATGGCACTTGGAGATTATCTGTAAATGGTTTTCCTGGGAATAAACACAAATACCAATGCTGCAAGACCCTGCCACGCTTTGAGGGAAAGGACCGGTCTTCATGCTCTGAACTCAGACTCTATTAATTTTTTTTCCTTCAGGCTCAATATATTTCTTAATAATAATCAAGGGACAAACAATGGCCCATTCATAGATACTTCCAGCTCTTCCTTGTCCTAGGTCCAAATGGGCATTGCTACTGAGAACTACACTAACCCAAGGTTTGGCAGACCCAGGTGCAGCACCTTTCTCTCCTGGGGATTTCCAGTCTAACCCTGAGCCAGGTAATTGGGCAGCTAAATCCCTTTAAACGTCTGTGCCTTTTCCTCAGTTCCCTCACTGTAATTCCTCCTCTCACAGGTGGGTTGTGAGATTAAAAACATGAAAGACTCGGAGGCACCAAATGCCGCTGTGATGAGACCCATCTGACAGAGAGATCAGCTAACCGCTGTGGAGCAGGGGGCAGCCCGAGCTAGAAAATGCCTTAGAGTTTTCTACACGACAGCAGGATAGCTTTGTGGATAATTGATTTCCCCCTCACAAGGCCTAAAGTATATTTTTAGAGAAAGCAAACATTTTTATTTTCACTACCTATTTTTCTTTCCTCCTCAATAAATGGCTTTTCCTACACATGGGCTGGCCAGCTGCTCTGAAAATTCAAGAAAATTCCATTAACTTTCCCAAAGCCTTCATTGCCCCATTTATTTCAAGGCAGTAGGAAAGCCCATCTTTCAGTGGCTCCCTCACCCTGCTAACAACTCACCATAATCCTTTTCATAATCCCCAGGAATGCTGATTGCTCCAGTGGAGCTTGATTCTCCTTGCTGATGAATTACAGGGTATTTTACATCCTCTTGTCACAAACCTCTTCTTCTGTCTTTACTCTTTCAGCAACGAAAGTTACTTTTATGTTACTCATCAGGCCTTCCCCCACCATCAGAAACCTTTTACTTTTAGGTACACAAAAGCAAATGTTCTGGAAGCTCTCTAAAATACATGAGCAACTGGTAGTATATGAGTAATTTCCTGTTGTTCTAACCTTTTTATCTTCAGCTGAGTAGTTATCTTAGCTTGGTATGTTAAGATAGTTGCATGATCTTCTGTGTTTGTGTGGATAAACATTATCTCAGCTCATTCCTGAGCTGATCAAGCTGATTTCATAAACAGCCCTTCATTGTGGAAAAAGATTTGGAGTTTTTATTTGTATTTTCTTTCCATGAGTCTTTTAGGCTGAAGTTTGGCAGATGCTGGCATGCAGGAAAACTACTGTATGCGTGTTTGCATTGCAGTAACTGCAAATCTGTCCATTTCAATCTTTTTTGAGTTAGCACACTGGGCAAACTAGGTAGTTTTGAAATGACCTCATCCCAGGATCTCAGCAGAAAACAGCCTGTGTACATAGCTGAGTCTGGAATGCGAGCCGGACCTCATTCATAAACTCCCTCGCAATTTCTTTACACTCAAAAGCAGGAATAAAAATGAGCCAAAACAAGCAGAAATGGTGTTCCGGAGTTAACCAAATGGGAAAATATATAGATGCGATTCTTATTTTATTTTATTATTGAAGCAGGATATTTTTAACCCAATTCAAGGAGACTTTTGGTGGTAACACAGTCATGCTCTCTCCTGGAATAGATTACAAACTTTATTAATCCTTTTCTTTTTATTTTGTTTTAAAGTTATCTTTGTGATTACACCTCCATTTTCTACCACCTGCCCTGTTTCACTGAAAATACAGAGCTTGAGAAATGTACTGTAAGCAAGGGGTCGTATGATAAAACCATCGCTCAGAGAAGAGGCCTTAATACAATTACAGAAGAGTTTTAATTAAAACTGTTAAATGGGGGGGAGGGAGCACTTCTTAACAAAAGCACGTACAATTTTCATCATCCTGAAATAGGAGGGCAGGCTATATGCTAGCTGTGAACACAACACATCAATTTATCCTGCTGTGTTGTACTGAGGATGAAATTCAGCCTGAAAAATGTGGCTTGGAGACTCCTGACCTCTCCATTTGGCTCCCTCGTGGCATTGGCCAGAGGTCACCAAAGAAGGCACTAACAAATCTGGGATGCTCAGGCATTTCTTCACTGGCATGCGGTATTATTTGGGCACAATTGAAGCCTCAGCCAAATGTGAGCTCCACCATGCTATGCAATAGTTTTACTGCTTTTAAGTCCCTCTTGTCAGCTTGGCAGTAAAAATTGGGCTGGATGATTATTGCAGTCACTGGAAGAATTTTCTGTGGCCTAATATAAGAGCAACCCAGGAGCTCCGGCATGTGCCTCCAGCAACTTGGATTTGCAAGTGGTCTTACTTTTCAGTGCTGGACACTCCCAGGAGGAACTTACTTTCCAAAAGAAGATGACAGTGGGTGTATTCAGTCCAACACAGCTGTAGGTATGATACAAACATGCAATTAGAGACAGTTCCTGCCCTGGAGAGCTTGGAGTCTAAATAGACAAACAGATCATCTCCAGATGGTAGGGGCTTAGGTTGAGTTGGTGGGAGAGCGAGTGAATGCGTGGCACTTCTGATGCTGGATGCAGACAGATGATCAGAAGGCAAAGGGAGACATAAGTGCCTCAGTCCTTGCGTAGAAAGGGAGGACTCAAATTTCCCGCAAACAGCCCACAGGCGTGGGGTGAATGTGTGGCCATGGCTGTAGGGCTCATTATTGCAAGTGATGGGAAGAGCTGAAGGGAAGAAAGGGGAGAAGAAAGGAAGTCCATTTATGGCAGCTTCTTCTGAAATGCAGCAGGGATGCCAATGCATGCCAAAGCCTGGTGGTGAAGAATGGATGTGATTTAACTTTACTAGACAATTGTGAATTTGCTGTAGAAAGGAAGATTGATGGAGAGGGCATGAATTTTGGCCAATCTGTAGATGGAGTGTGCAATGGTAAAGAGCTTTCAGCATCACCAACATGCAAGGTGTGACTGATGTCTCAAGACCAGACGGTGAATTTCAGAAGGGATACTGGAGGATCACACAGGCATGTTCATGGAGAAGAACTCCAACAAGGGGAGCTACAGGCAGTCATGTCTGGCTCAGAAAGTCCCTGACCTGAAAATAATTGGGAACTGAGTAGGTTCATAGGGGAGGTTTTACAAATTTCATACTCTTCCTCAGGTCTGCTGAGGCTTTGGTCTTCCAGAGACAGGATATTGGACAAGTGAGACGTAGGGTCTGACCCACTAGATTGTTCTTGCAGTTCTGTTCCCTGTCATTTGCTCTACCTTGGTCATCTCAGCCTCCATTTTAAGGGAATGCAACTGAAGTGGAGAAACCACTGGTTGCCTGGGAAAGCTTCTGAGTATTTGCTTCAGACCACAAACACTGTAGGTGGCTCTAAGGTTTGGGAAGATGCAGATGAGAAGGATTTGTGGGAAAGTATTGAATTTCTCATAGCCAGAACAACAAAGAATAATAAGCGAGGGGCACCTCTCGAAGTAGACGCAGGGCCTCACCAGAGTGGGACAATGAGCAACTCATCTACCAGCAGTCAAATGCCACATGCCTTTGTGCTAATTGCAGGAGTTTACTACCAAGCATAGGAAAGCCATAGTATTTAACTTGGCAGGAGGTGATGCGATTTAACTGGTATAGCAGAGATATGTGGTTGGGCAGTATAAATCAGTGGACCACAAATTACACAGGAAATTTGGATCTAGATTTCAGGGTTGAAGAAGGTGGGAAGATGAAGCAATTAAAACCCGATACCATTAAAATATTGCTTCAGGGTAAAGATGACCTTGCTGTAATGCTTATTGGGTTTCAGATTCCATATAAAAAGGCAGGAACACATGACAAATCACCCCTTTCCAGCAGCTGTCTGGTAACAAAAAGAGCAAATTCTGCGCAGGCAAGATGCTTAATTGACTTGCATATTGAAAGACATGGAAGTAATCCCAGTTCTTTGGATGAAAAGAAAATTATACTGAGTTAGGATGATTTGGGTCTGATGAACTCATCCACCCCATCACCTGCACTTTATCTTGGCTAAAATTCTAATAGAACTGTTAGGTGGATTAGGGCTCTTACAAGCTGAAGCTGGAGTGAGACCCGTCAATGCATTCACCTGACAAAGTAATTTGCTCAATGTTATAATATATGTACCATGTATAGCACTCATGTGCCATATCAAGGTACATGTAGAGTCTTCTGTATGCACTTGGTGACTACCAGAAAAACTCTGGTCTATTAGAAGCAGGAGCTTTACCTATTTTAAAAAATGAGCTCACTGTCTGCAGACTTCTGCACATTCATCATTTTAGGCTAAGAAGGAATCACTATGATCAACTAAACAAGGTTTTGCAAAGCAGAAGTTATAAAGCCATAAGGTCAGCATGGAGGTGTAGGGCATCTCCTTTGAAAAAACATTCAATTTCTTTTAAGGAATCTGCACAGCTGAAAATATTTCACTTTTGACAAACAGAAAAAAATGCACACCTGGTTTCTGGTCAAAATTTGTTTAGCTCTATTTTCCAGCTGATGGATCTTCTTTCTTTTTGTTCTATTTGCTTGTTTGTTTTTCTTTTAGTATATATAGCTTTCTGTCGAGTCCATAAACCTGTTCTGACTAGTCTAGATTGAGTTTCCAGTTGCCTTGTGACTTGATTGAACTAATCCCAATCAGATGATTTGAAACAATCTGATCCAACTTCTTCAGATACCTCAGCAGTTGCAAACTGATCTCTACCTACTTGCAACCGCCTAGGATCACTTCTGATAATTAAGATCATCTGTGATGTCTTTAGGGACCAATCAAAATTCTGCTAAACCAGCATAAAGGCTCCACTTGATCCATTAGGCTTTGGACTAGCCTCCAATCTCTCCAAAACAGCAGGTTATATATCTGACTAAAGGTAAAAATGTTTGGCTAAATGTCTACAAAATGCATTGTAATACAAGCTGGGGATAATCAGGAGACAAATTTTGTGTATGAGCAAAGTATTAGTGCCCTTAATGATAAAATGTTCATGCTTGACATAATTTTTGGATGAAGTTTGGAAACAGCAGGCTCAAGCTACTTTTCACATGGGAATACCTTGCAGGCAATAAAAAGCAGATGGAAAAGATCAGCGTAAAGGGAATAAAGTGCCCTTCGTGCTACAAACCCCAGGGTCTGTAGATATAACCTATAGCCACTTTGTTATTACTGTTTGCACCTAAACAGGTATTCTCACAACACAGAAAAAATTTTCCTATGAGGAAAATCCATGCTGAATATAGAACATATTGAGTTGTCAACTGAACCCATTCAGGGAGCACCTTCAGGCAATCCAGTTCTCCCATTTTTCCATTGCCTTTCCCCCCTGAAAACCAGAACACCACTAAGGGTAAGTGAGCAGTATGGTCCATTGGCCTGTGCAGCGAGATACAGCGAAAGCAACTTGGTACCCAGCTGATATCTAAGGGAGATCATCCTCCCACCAACTTTGGCAAGATCAGAGGCTGGCATCTGAGCACACAGGGAGATGAATGGTACCAAGATGAAGCTGTACATGCACATATACAATCACACCATGCAGACATATGCCTGTTGATGCTGCAATACAGGCTGCACCTTCTCCAGCTGCAGGACTGGCACTGAAAGGTAACTCAATCAAGAGATCATCAGGGCAGAAGGAAATTGGTGGTGGAATACAGAAAAGGTCTGTCTACATCAGGGCACTCGGTTCATGTTCTTGGCAAGGTGCTATGTATCAGCAGCAATGCCTAATCATTAAACTTATGGGCTGAAAAATAATTTTGTGAGATAGATGGGCTGAGAAGAGCAACATATTTTTAAACCGAGGTATAGGATGTTCATTCACATGGGTTTTCCAAGGGGCTGTCTGTCTGGGGCCCAGCTGACCACATGGGGCAAATAGGTCTGCCTTCCAGCTCCCAGTGTTCACGACATCTGCAGAGCTCATGTGGCTGTCACAGAATGCTCCAGCCCTCTCCTGCACCCCAGGAGAAGCTGGCACAGAGCAGATTGCTGCTTTATCCACAGTGTCACCTCGTAGGATGGGATGTTTTCACAGTAAAAGTGGTTCTACACCAGCACAAACATGTTAAACTGACCTGTTCAGTGCAGTGCAAAACTGTAGTTTACACCTGGTGGCACTGCAGGTTTCTATCCTGTCTAATTTTATGTCACATTCCAGAAGTCCTAGCTAATTCAAGGACAAAATAATTTATTACAAATCTGAGCTTTTGCTACTGTTATTGCTTTTGATAGTGATGCCAATTTGAAAATCTTTGATCTAGTCTGTTAACTGTAAGTGCCCAAATTCATACTCACTAAATTTCTCTTTCTTTATCCTACAAGCTCCTTGTTTCACTTGTATTTACCATGCTCCCAGCTATAATCAAGCTCTCCACTGTGCAAAATGCAACAAAATTAAAAAACAGCCTTAGAGAAACCAAAGAAAGGCTATCTCTGCTCTACCAAGAAAAGGCAAGGTACAGAAGGATATGGTGACTCACCTTGGGTTGCTCCATGGTTTGAGAACAAATCTTCTCTGAACTTCTGCATCCTTCATCTACAAAGCCCTTTCCCTTGGATCAGTCCTGAAGCGATCTCATTTCCCAGGAATGCAACATCCTTCTTAGAAGCACAATATGGATAAGTCACTAGGAACATGCTGCTTGGGAGAGCAAGGAGACCAGGGAGGTCTTAGCAAAGCCAGAACTGCTTCGTGTTTCACAGCAATGTTATTCTCCTCTTAGGTCTATTTACTGATTTATCAAAAGCAAAACCCAAAACAAAACCCAAACTCAGACCTGGTTTTTATCTGTTACTGCAGCTTTTTATACAACACTGCAGGTTTTCATCTCTGTGCTCTTTCTGATCATCCACTAACCTCCACATGCTCCTACGAGAACAGCTACATGGGACTGTGCATTAGTCCTTCACCCACAGTGTCACACCTCTAGTTATGACTTCTAATCATAGAACTCACAAGGAAAATATGGTAAAACATTTGAGGCATAACTAGTCTGTCTGGTATTTTTGTCATTCTAACTCCCATTTAGTGATGCGTAGATGTCTGAATGCAGTATCATAGGTGATTCTTGACTTTTATTTTCATCTGTGTAGTATGCAGGATCAGGTGATGTTTGACTTCATTAGGTACATTTTTGATCCTCCTTTGAAGCCCACTAAGTGACAGTGAGTGTTGGAATTTAGACACACAGGACTGAAAAGTAGTTACTGGTTGCTTTGACCGTCATAAAGAAAAAGAAGTATACAAAACTGTGGTTTATTTCTGATTCTTTACACTCCCATAGCCCCTTGCAATAGTCAGGGAGACCTGGGTTCTGTCCATGTGGACGCTGAATTAAGATGTGGAGCAATAGCTGGGTTGCCTCAGACATCCAATTCCATCAAAGCAGGCGCTAGAACCTG
>JBCJKH010048379.1:0-16911 GCA_039877255.1 Loriculus beryllinus
CAAAAAGTGTCCCACCCCTTCCCCCCCCCCCCCCCCCCCCAGGTTATTTTGGATTTGGAATTTCTGAGTTCTTTCCGGATAATGTCAACCCACTATATTCTGTTGTATCAATACCCATTTATTTAAGCTATTTCACACGACTAAACCAAACACTAATGCTGTAATCCTCACTAAGGCAAAATAATCTTTAACAATAGAAAAAGTCTTTAGAAACAGGATGCTTAGAAAAATAATCACTTAAAAGCAGCAATAGGACATCTATTTACAGCCTTGGTAAAAGTATGTCATTTAACGATTACAGCTTAGGACCTGCCAGAAGGTGAGCAAGCACTGTCTGCAGCTTTCCCATAGGTCTGCTCTGTGATCTTTGCCAAGTCTTTTAACCTCATTAAATAAGGGTCATCTTTGGCACTTTTGAGATTAATCCATTATTAGCAGAGCATGTTCTGCATTGCACAGTATACGAAACACCATAGAAGTGTGTTTCCTTCTTAGTGTTAACTGTGTAAGTGAGCAGATTTTTGATGGTTGAAAATTCTACCAACATTACTAAATTACATTGAAAATCCCATGTTTAGCTAAAATGCAAAGAAGGAGGCAGTCTAGACAAGTAATTTCCTAAAAATCAGACCATGGGGAGAGAAACTAAAGACTTTCAAAGAGTTCAGTGAGTGAACTAAGTATAATGATGGAGCTTAAGGCATATTACTTGAAATCAGTAGAGATTTTTAAAGCAGGTCTGAGGCAAAAGGCTGGGAATGTCTCTGAAGGTCAGGAGAATTTAAACAAAGCTCCTGGCTCTGCTGTTGTGGCTGATCTCAGCTCACAGTCCCTATCTGTACCATTCACAGCATTTGAGGAGTACTCATTGGGATTCAGTTTGTGCTGTGCACTGCTTGCTCCTCATAACCACACTTGTAAATCTGATGTCTTTTTTTGCTCATGGTTGTACTACTCTTCGCTTAGCTCAGCATTGCTATTATTTATCTGCTTTTAGCTTGATTTCTGTTGTGCTTGAAGATATAAAGCACCACAGAATTAAGCTCTTACAAAGATTTCTTCCTCTGGGTAATGTCCCGGTGAAGCTCTTCTCACCCCATACTGATCCAAGGGCTACTTTCCTTCGCCAGTAAATTGCAAATCAATTTACTTTCAAAGAAGCTGGTATTTCTAAGAATAAGGAATATAACGTTTCTTGTTATCAAGAAAAATAATTTCTTTCTTAGGCAGTTCTTTCTCCAAGAGTATAATGACATTTTACTCCAGTAGTTACCACAGCCAGCCACTGCTTTCAAGCTACAAAACCTATAGTATCAGGTTTCTTCGTGCTGTTTCATATGCTTGATTAGTTTACTAACTTGACAGGTCATCATCAAGGTCCTTTAATCTCCTGGCAAGCAACTAGGGTATCATCCCGTAACTTGTCCTATTTTTAGTCCATCCCTGAGTTTCTGGTCCCACACTCTGAGGTGCACATCATAAAACACAATCACAGTGGAAAAGACTATTAATAAGATGTATTTTTACACCACTTAAACTTGGCTCCCAGGTAATTTTTCTGTTGTTCATCTTTTTATATACTTGATTTATTCATGTTAGGAACCCCCCCCCAGCTGACTAGAAATAAAACATGAGCACAAATGGCACTTTTCTACTTGTACTCATCAGTCTGATTGCAACTCTAATGGCAACAGTCTGCCTGTTTCATGACAGGCTTGCTCCAGCTGTGAAAGAAAACCACATCTATTCATTTTGCTAATAGAAACAGGATAAAAATAGCATATCCTCAGAGACCTCGTCCCTTACAGGCTGTTGGCAGACACCTTGACCCATTTCTGCCATCTGTCAGAGCAGACGTCTTCTGAGCTGATGCACATGTGCAATTTGCCCAGTGTGATGGCAATAACTGTAAAACTCTACAGACAGAAAAGGATCTCTGCTGCAATTCAAGATGATTGGTGTTTGCATCCCCACAGTAATCTGCAGCTGCTTAGAGCTGTCCTCACATTATGGGGTATTCCACATGAACAGCATGGTGAGTTCAAGGTTAAAAGTCCACTGCAATTAGCTACAGGCTGGTAACCTTGCCCTAGGGGCAGAACCGAGTTACCTGTGGACTTCGGCTGTTTGCAGGCTTCCTACAGGATTTATTCATGCTCAGATGAAAAACCACAAGTCAATAACTTCCACCCCAAAGGTGCTCAGTGTCCTCCACAATACAAACAACTGCTGCAAAGGGAAATGATGCATGGCTTCAAGGGAGACGGGAATTCTGAGCTTCCCTCAGCACTTCTGCAGCAAGTAAAGACTCTAATCTGTGGTAGACAGGAGGCAAACAAGGAGAAGTTGCAGTTTTCCTCAATGGATAACTGCTAAAGAAAAATAGTGAAAAAACTGTCTTTTCATAGGGATCATTTCCAGCAATTTAAATGAAAATTGCACTTGAGGAAATGAGAGAAGGAAAGCACACACTGTGTCTTTTTAAACTTATTTTTTAGCTAAAATGATTTAACAGTTAGGAAGCAATCAGCTTTTCTTTCCTTTTGCCATGTTTATAAATAAATGTGTACTTTAACTGCCTATGCCCTGGCTGCACTGTGTTAAACATTAGCTTAGGAGGATGGTGTCTAAACAGAACTCCCAAGAAATCCAGTATATGGGGCTGAACTCTTTTCTTCTTCCTCATTATTCCTGTGCAGGTCCACTAGCTTAGTGCATAGAAAGACAAGAGATCACATGCATTTAAAGCACAGTTACTGGTTTTGAATGAGTCCAAGTGAGAGCAAACGCTGTGCAAACCTCTACTGCTCTCCAGTGGGAAACAATGCAATCACCTCAAAGTTCACCACTTCTCAGGCTTTGGCATTTTTTGTAACACTCATTGCTTTATTCAGTGCTGCCATCAGGTTCCTTAACTCCCTTGTACACAAAATACTCCTACTTAACGAAAAATAGTGATTTTCCCAATTAGGAATTGTGTCCTAAAGGTTGTGCCAGGGGAGGTTTAGATTGGATATTGGGAAAAATGAAGGGCTGTCAAGCACTGGACCAAGGCTGCCCAGGGAAGTGCTGGAGTCACCATCCCTGGAGGTGTTTAAAAGACTGATGGGTAGATGCGGCACTGAGGGATGTGGTTTAGTGGTAGACTGGGCAGTGCTGGGTTAACGGTTGGACTTGAGGATTCTAAAGGTCTTTCCTTTTCCTGAAGGATTCTATGATAAAGATAAGGGATGTGAAGCAGCGATGAAGCTTTTCAATCTCAGAAGGTGTTTTCAACTTTACTATGAATGTCTTGAATGGCTCACACTATTCCCATGACAAAGCACATGATCCAGAATGCACTTCACTGTCCCAAATCCCTGGAAAACCAATCTTAGTAACTGCAAGATGCTTTGTAAGCCGTGTTATTGCAAATAAACCAGGATTCCTGATATTATCTGGAGACCTTATCAGAAATAAGGGATCCTTTTGCTGTCAGATGAGCCAGCACAGCAACCCGGGAGGGGTTTGGGAGCCACCAAGTCCTGACCTCTGTGTTAAGCTCCGTCAGTCATCCCCAAGTGAGTCACTCCGTCTATTTATGCCTCTGTGGGTGCAATAAATAAGTAACGGCGCTCCCCGGGGAGCTGTCAGCCGCACTTCCTCCCATCTTCCGTTCAGACACCAAGGTTTAACCATGGGGCCTCACAGGCCTCCCGCTCCACAACCCTAACCCCGCATCCCCAGTCAGCGCCGCTCCGCCCCACACCGAGCGCATCGCCTTTGGCTCCGGTGCCCCCCCCCAACGCACCGCACACACCCCGGCCCTCCGCGCCCGCTCCCCCGGTCCTGCGGAACCCTATGGAGGACTCGGCGGCACCGCGCCGCCTCCTCCCCAACAACCGCCGCCATGGCCCCACCCGCCCGGCGCGGCCCCGCCTGACGCGCGCCCCGCCCCGGCGCGGCGGGTGAGGTCAGTGCCGTGCGCCGCCGCTGTCCGCCCCCCGGGCTGCAGGCGAGGCCCCGCCGCAGAGGCAGGAGGAGCCGCCGGGAGCGCCCGGAGCCGCCGCCGCCGCCGCCCCGCCGGGCCCCGCGAGGGAAGGCGCTCGCCGGCAGCCATGGAGCTGGCGGACGGCGTGGTGTACCAGGAGGACCCCGGCGGCCCCGGCCCCGCCATGATGTCGGAGCGGGTGTCGGGGCTGGCGGGCTCCATCTACCGCGAGTTCGAGCGGCTCATCGGGCGCTACGACGAGGAGGTGGTGGCCGAGCTGATGCCGCTGGTGGTGGCCGTGCTGGAGAACCTGGACTCGGTGTGCGCACACAGCCAGGAGACCAGCGTGGAGCTGGAGCTGCTGCGGGACGACAACGAGCAGCTCCTCACGCAGTACGAGCGGGAGAAGGCGCTGCGCAAGCAGGCCGAGGAGGTGAGGGCGGGCGCCGGGCCCGGAGCCGGTGGAGGGCGGGGACCCGTTCCCGACGCGGGCGGCGGCTCCGCGCTTCTTCCTCCGCGCAGGCGGCGGGGACTTCCTGCCCGGCGCGGCGGCGGTGGGGCTGCCGAAGGCGGGGAGCTGCGGTACCCGGGCCCGGGGAGCGCCGCGGCCCGGTGGCGGCTCCTGCCGGCTCCACGGAAGGAGGCCGCGGCGGTGCGGGGTGTATCTGCCTGAGCGGCCCGGGGCTATCGAGGGACGGGTTCGGGTCTTGGTGCGGTTGTGGAGCGGCATCCCTGCCCGTGCCGCGGGGGAGCCGGGGCGGGGTGCTCCGGGCAGTGGCGGCTGGCCCGAGAACACGGGCGGTGACGGAGCTGCCGTGTGTGTCCCGTCCCTAGCACCGCTTCTCTTGGGGGCCTCTTAAGTAACTCCCCCTAAGCGCTGGTCAGCAGGTCCAGAGGAGAAAAGCAGCCTTTGCTTTGCAGAGCAGACGTGGACCCACGGACTGGCTTCTCCTCTCTTTCACTTTCCCTTTGGATTTTCCCCTTGTCAGGAGGCAGGTTGTTCGTGTCAAAGCGGTTGTAAAGGGTATTTACAGCAAGCAGGGAGAATGCATGGGAAACCCCATGGAAATCTCTGCTGTGTGAAGTTCTTTGGAGTTGGTGCATTGAAGCTGCAGTCAGCAACAGGTGGTGCGGGCTGTTCAATGACACAGGCTCTGCCTTCGGGTGTTGCTGCAATAATTGAAATAAAAATACCTAAAAACTATTCCAGCATAAATAAGCTTGTGAAGCTCTCTTTTCTGCGAGATTATAAAGCACTACAATAGAAAGCAGCTCTGCAGGACAATTTCCTCCAGTTCATTGTCTCGCCAAACTCCTGTAGGGAATTGGATTGACAGCATTATCTGTAATAGAACAAGCCATCTTATAAGTCTATTTCCAGACTTGGTGTCCTGTGCTTATCTCTGTGGTGTGTTTAGTTTATACATTTCCCCAAAATTGGAATGACAGCAACAACACTGAGGGGTGGAGACAATATTGGCAATGAAATCTAATTGGGAAAGTTCTGCCCTGTACAAATATTTGTATATGGTATTGTTACAAGTGAGGGCAAAATGATGTCTGCACATTGTTGCAGTGCATTGTCAGTTTGTTGCAGTGTGGTGTGAACTGTGTCAGTCCAGCTCTTGGACCAATAGACCATTCCTCTTCCTTGTCAAACAGGCGGTTGTTGTAGGATGCCGTATGGATTTCAGTCTGGGGCCTGTTGCCATAAAGAATCAATCGCTAGTTCTGACACAAGCTGCGTGTGAAAGGCTTTTTAAGCCAACACTTCATTTTTATTAAGAGCATAAGAGGACTGATAAGTATTTTCTGAACTAATTCATGAGAAAATCAATTGGGCTTAAAACACAGGCAGCACTTGCCAGGTTGAAAACAAGCAGGCCTTGGGAAGAACAGCAGAAGCATAATGTGATGAAATAGAATATGGTGCTAATTGTGGTGGTGTGGCTCTGCAGGAGCTGTATGTACTGATGCTGGTAGTGTATTTCGCTGCCATCCCCATTCCTCTGTGTCATGTTACATTAACTTGAAGGCACTGGTGTTACGTAGTCTAGAAACTAGTACTCATGCTGCAAGATGCTTTACTAATGCTTTCCAAAGTGCTGTTAGACTGAAGACCATGTTTTCACCTGTAAGCACAAAGGTCACTGTTATGTGCTGTGCGTATGTGAAGGTGTCTGCCATAGATACAGCACAGTATGTGCCTGAGAGGTAGATGATTTATTCAGGTCTGGTTGTTGCACATTTTTTATGAATGTAGAGATAATCTGATGGGTGCAGTATGGTTGAAACATAAGGGGGGACATGAATATAGCACTGTTTTTCTTGGACAACAAGTTACTGCCTTAGTGTGTATCTTTCCTTGTGGAGGTTGCTTGTGTAAGCTGACAGCAAAATGGAGAATTTTGAGCTACTAAGTTCAGTATTCCATACCATCTGTTCTGACTGCCCTGAAGAATTAACATATCCCTTTTTACTTTCTGCTTGCTGCTTAGGAATTTTTGTTTGCAGCAGTATCTCTATGAATATGAATAGCTTATTATTTGAATAGGCATCTCCTTACACCATTGTCCATGTTACTAAAGACTCATCTTGAAAGTTGATGCTTGTGGGCTTCTGTTAAGGTGATCTCACAAGTTCTGGGCCTACTTCTCTGTCCTCTGGGCAGCAGTCATCATCTTTTTAGTTGCTGTGAAGTCCCTTGTCTGACTCTTACCATGGTATGTTTTGTGATATGGCTGAAGTAATAGAGGAACCAGCTGTTCTGCTTACAGTTCTGCATAACTTATCTTCCCACTTAGAATGCTAGGCAATGTGCTCTGCCACAGAGAAGTGGGAGAGGAAGAACATTTTGGGGTTCTGCTGTTTTATACACTAGTAAGCTTGACTTCTCTAGAAGTACATGGCTCCATACCTGTGTGTATGCTGCTGGCAGAAAGTGTTTTGTGTAGACTTGGAAACAAGGTAAAATCTGCTCCTTCTAGCCATGTCAGGCTGTCCAGTGTATCTTTCAGCTTCTCTGCTGTTGGTGGAATTAAGCTGTTCTTGAGATCTTATGTTAAATACATGGTAGCTACTTTACAACCATGAAAAAGGATTTAATACCATGAAAATCAGTCGAGGCAACCATCAAGTTCACTTTACTTACTGTTCACAGAGTTAACTTTCTTCCTTAGGATTGTATGTTAAGTAAACACTCTGCAGTAAGAGTTAAAGTATTTTATGGGAGGACAAAAATAAGATCTATTGTACAGAAAGTTTTCTAAAGTAGTGTGAAAGTTACTACATTGTTTTCAGGAACATGTGTTCTTCTCTAGCCCAGGTCCAGCTGGGCTGGATTTGTAGTTAGTTCTCTTTACCTACTCCAGGAAGAACTTGCCATTGGCTGAAAAGCTGGCTTTCATTGCAGTAAAAATTACTGAAGGGCATGTCACAGGGTAATGAAGTCTGCCAAGTAGGTGGAACCCTGACATCAGATATACTTGGTGTTGGAACTGGATTGTGTGACGGGAAAGCAAGTTAAAATATAAGGAAACAGATGACTTAAATGTAGGAAAAAATGTTTCATTTGGCTAGCACTGTATTACTGTGTGATTAAATGGTTGTATGCATATGAGAGGACTCCGAATGTGTGTG
The DNA here is from genome assembly GCA_039877255.1 of Loriculus beryllinus. NCBI lineage: Eukaryota > Metazoa > Chordata > Aves > Psittaciformes > Psittacidae > Loriculus > Loriculus beryllinus. The sequence continues at coordinate 7,610 of JBCJKH010048379.1, forward strand.
CTGTGTTGTTCCATTGTGTAGTCTGAGTTTGTATTTATTACAGTGTTTATTGCTGGAAGGTTTAAGTAGATTAAAAATGGATGACAAAGACTTCTGAACCTTATTGGTGAAGTACTTTTTATTGGAGGTCTTTAAGAACAGGTTAGGCAAATGTTTGTCTGAAATGACATTGTTGATGCTGCCTGAAGAAAATGGGAAGATTAAATGGGTGTTGCCAAACATAGTTTCTGAAGGTATGACAGGCTTGGATTTCAGCAGGAGGCACATGCAGGAGGAGGTGTGCATCATATCCTGTGCTTATGCCTCATCATATCCTAATCAAAATTAGGATCCAGGCATCAACACTGAGCATCTGAGCCTTGAAACAAGCTGACTTGTTAAGGACCATTCTAGCCATATATTCTGTAATGTTGTGGTATTGAATGTGATTGTTCTAAAGGTGGATTGGTATCCTTCAGCTTGTTCTTAAAGAAAAAAACACTTGTTATTAGAGTTGTAAAATACAGCTCTGTGGCTTAGACAGGATGTCAGTTAAAATGAGGAAGGCTAGGAGTTTGTCTGCCTTGTTATTTTGTGTAACCAGTAGCTCAGGATGAAACAAGAGTGTGTCTAGTATCCATATTTTCAGCGGCTAACATGTTCCTACATATGTTGTGGCATTTATGTTAAACAGTGCAGGTGGTGTGCAATGTTTGAATATATTGTCAATGTAAATAAATAAAAGAAGAAGAAGGTCTTTCAGTGTGGGTGCTCAGCCTGTCTTTGGCTTGCCTAGTCCTGCCATCATAGAATGGTTTGGGTTGGAAAGGACTTTAGGATCATCTAGTTCCAACCCCCCTGCTGTGGATGCCTCACACTATACTCATACAAGCGTAGTCAGGACAAGGTGATCAATATGCTAGGGCTCTGCCTCTCTTTAACACCACCGGAAGGGGAGATGAAACCAAATAGAAACAAAGTCTAAAGTATTCAGTCCATGATTTGATAAGCTGTAGTTTTCAGCAGAGGAAAACCAAGTTACCCAGCTCTGCTTATGGAAATGCTTTGAAGAGATGTAACTTAAATTCTAACTTGAACAAATTGAAGGTAAACTAGTGGAAGGTAACAAAAGCATTTAATACAAAACTTGTTTTAATCCTTGCAGTTGAAGGACTTCAGAGGAAATATTAAAGGATATCTATCTTTAGTTCCATGAGTAACAATGACATTGATGACTTTGAACGGCTGTTTATTCAAAAGTGTAATTGTCACTGGTCTTTTGCAAGCTGAGACACATCTGACTTTGGGAAATCATCAGAGAAGCAACTGAACAAAGATGTTACAGTTCTATAATTCTTTCATATTTTCCCATGTTAAATGTAACAAACCATGTGGGTCTTCAGCCTCAGTGCCAAATTTGTGTCAAACTTTGAAGCCCTTTTCTATAAGGGAGCCTGCTAAGAATAAGCCAGACATGACTTGAATATTTAATATAAAAGGGGCAAAACTTTTGTATCATTTGCTACCAAGGAGACATGGAACACGTTGAAAGTTGGAGTTTTTTCAGCATGACACTGACAAATTAATCTTCCCAAACTTTATGTTGAGGGGGGTGAAAGGCTTTTCCGCATCTCTCTTTTTTTTGAAGCAGGAGAACTCATTTTAAATCATAGAACCCAAAGCAGTGCTACCTGGGCTCGTGTCAGCTGTTTCTCAACTGCTTCGTGGTTTAGCTTCAAGCACAGTCATATGAACACCATGCCTAGTCCTGTGATAGACTTGTCTGAAAGGAACTCTTGTTCCACTTTGTAGATTTTGATGCATTTCTACAGCAGAAGTAACATTTTAAGCAGAACTTCTGATGACCCTGCTAAACTGAAGCGGTTTTCTTAGGGTTACGAGTGTCTGCTTTTGTAAAAGCTATAAAACACAGTGGCTAAAGCTCTTTGAAAGTCAGTGTGAACATTTAAAGTATTTTTCGCCTCGAAGTTTTCCTAGCAATATGTAGGAAAACACATTCAAATCACCTATAACAGGACTATTTTTAAGTTGCTGCCTCCTCTGTCTCTGCTTCCATGTGGTACCCAGCTGCAGCTTGCTTTCTCACCCTTCAGCTGTCTTGGATGTCTGGTTTTTTTCTGCAAAGGCTTCTTCTGTGCTCTTCCTCCCTGTATAATGGGCCTCCTGCATAACTTGTGTTTTGTGGCCTTGCCTTCCCTTTGCAGTGTAGAATAGAGTGTACTACATGTCTGAAGATATCTTTGGCTCTTGGTGTTCTTTGTGCTAGCAGTACATGCTGAATTTCTGAAGGTTTTGGTTAAGAAAAATAGCAAAAGTGTTTTAAAAACTGCTGTTATGATGAATTGGGAACTTTAATGCAATAAAATGTAAACACTGGTGTATGCAGCAGTGAGACACAAAGCCAGTAAACCAAGGTAAGCGGCGGAGGATGGTGGTCAGCACAATTGCAAAGTGCTTGGGAATAGTTTTCTATGCAGTTGATAAAGACTGTAAGCATTTATAATTTATATATCAAATGATAAAAGATTGTGTGGGAATAAAAAGACAGCATATAACTTGGTTTGCCCTGTTGCTGGCGTGTCAGTCCCTTTGTGATTTACAGGTGAAGATGAGCTTCACCAGTGTTCAGCAACATCTAAGAATGCCAAGACTTTCTGTATTCACCTGCAGTGTTGGCAGGCAAGTGTGAAGTTAGGAAAGAAGGAAATAATTCACATTTATGTTAGTCCCAAGCAGACTTCATTGAAGCAGTTGGCACTTAGTTGATGGCCATTGCACAGAGTAGCCAAGGTGGGATGCTTGGCTGGTGGACGCTGGGCTAAAATAGTGTTCTTCATGTTTAAATGTGGGCTGTAGGTGTGTTTAGGAAACCTGCTTGCACCCTTCCTTGCTGGGAAGGACTGCTGTACTGTTTCCTGCATGCTTCTTAAAGTGAGAGTCTTTTTAAAAACAAACCTAGGAATGATCTCTCTTCTTTCTTTTTGAGAAAGAATTTGCTCAGGCTTAAAAAAAACCAAACCCAAACCTGTCATTAATTGTTGAGTTTAAATTCACTTTTTTAATTCTGTTTAGAAATTCATCGAGTTTGAAGATTCTCAAGAACAGGAGAAAAAGGACCTGCAGACCAGAGTGGAAGCACTAGAATCACAGACTCGACAGCTCGAGCTAAAAGCAAAAAACTATGCTGATCAAAGTAAGTAAAATACATTGCACTCCCTGCAACTGATGGTAGTGTGTTAACTTTTGTTCTGTGAAACGATAGCACAGGTATTTAGCACATGTATTGTCTGATACCTGTATTTTGACAGATAACTGGATTAGCTCTTGTGTAACTTTGTTTTCCTTAGTATTAAGGCAAACAAATTAGATACAAGCTTGTGACTTTTAATCTGATTCTTCTGCTATCCTACTTGTAGTTGTTTTACCTTTAGACCGTGCCATTTTCATATTTACCTACTTTTTCAGGGGAAAACCTGAACATGTAGAACTTATTTCCTGGTTAGTGATTATAAAACAAGCAAATTTTCTTCCTATTAAACTGTTTGTGCTAAAAATAAATGTAACCTTCAGATTTAGAAGCACTACTGGGATGAGAATAACATTGATGCCGATTTTCATTAGCTTTTGTATAATTTCTGCTGCATTATTTATTTCTATGAGGCACTTAGTTTTTACAGAAAGAGTTAGGGGAGAATGCTTTCACTTTTAGAGATGTTCTGTGTAATTTACAAAAGTTTGTGTAAGTTTTGGAAGAAGGATAACAATGATCAGTTCTCCTGATAGACTGAAAGTTACAGCGTGAATACATTGCAGCTGAGACATTCTGCTGGACTGCTTCTTGGCCAGGTACACAGTCAGTGAATGAAGCTGGATCACCAGCTTTTCTGCTGCTAGTTGAGTAAAGAGTGGAGGAAAAAAATACTCAACCCCACACAAATCTCGTTTCATCTCCCTCACCCCCCGGTCTTAAATTGAAGATGGAGACCTATGCTGCTAGTTTTTATTGTGAGTTTGTTAATCATGCAGTGAAAGTTCTGATTTCTGTTCTCATTTATCCTTTTTGGCACAGTGAAGAAATAGTGATCAATATGAATTAATGGAACATTTTGTCAAGCTTCTAAGCTAACTCATGTTGACATGAGACTAGCTTGTCTATCAATTATTATACAGCTTTTATTGCTGGGCCTTACAGAAATGTAAAGCAAGACTGAAGCAATCCTGATAAGGCTGAGGTTAAGATCAGTTGCGAGAAGCAGTGTGTCAGTTGTCAAAGTAGCCCCTTTTCACAATTCTTTCCTCCTTTATTTCTGCTCAGCCCCGTTGTGTGCCCGTGAGGCCACAATCTGTAGCTCTTTTTTGGAGCTGAAGATATAATAATCTTCCTGTAAAGTTTAATTTTCAGTGGCATGAGTGAGTCTGTAGCACGTTAGAAGTATTAGTGCTCTAGTGTTAAGATTAATGTGGGTGACATGCAGAGCTGAACCTTTCTGAAATCTCAGTTGTTTAGAATGCTGTTGGCAAATCTTAGAGGTGTGTACTTCAGGTCCATTGCAGTTTAAAATATTCTTGGATTCTGTACTGTGATGGAGGAACCCTTCAAGCAGTCTTTTCTAGTGAAAATGGGGATGATTGTTTCCCAGGAATGCATCTTTAAAGGTCAAGTCAAGCTAAAATGGAGAATTGAAAGCATATTGTAGAGACTGGTATCAGAAGTGCTGTGTTTCTTGTGAATAGGAGTGTGTATGTGTTTAAAAGCAACAACAAAGGGGAAAAGAAAACATTGGAAGGAGAGCCGAGTGGTCTGTTTTCCTAACGAAGCGCACTGTTTCCATAAGGCCTGTGCTCTAAGCTGCAGCCCAAACAACTTATTAATGGGAGACCCTGTACTCTGACAACAAGATTATGGTGTCAAGATTGCATTATTTCATATAAGCCTTTACTTACTCTCTTAATATAATCAAAAGTACAAAGTAGATGCACAGAAAACTCATTTGAATTCCTGGCAATGTATGTGGCAGCACACCTGGAGTTTCTCTTACAGAAATTGCACTTACCATATACTGATGTGCACAGCACTGTTCTGTTGTTCTATGAATCCTTATGTGTGGTAAATTCTTTGTTTTGCCTTGAATATTAAGCCTTCAGTGTATGATTTGAAAGTTTTAATTACATTTTATATATATGTGTGTGTGTGTATCATTATAATGAGAGTATTTGCATGAGAAACTCAGTTGTTCTGGTAGAACTGCCGAGTGTTGGCTAGAGCTACTTGGCTTTTATTTGTAAGAAATAGTGTTGGTGAAAACAGTTGTGCTACCTTAAAGGTCTGGTGTTGGAGCATTGAGTTTTAAACAGTTCCAAAATGGTTTTATTGGAGAAAAACCTTTTGTGATGGCTAAGATGTAGTAGGGTTGTGTTGAACACTGACTTTTGCTTATCATTTGGGTTGGTAAGTTGTCTGGGACAATATGAAAGACTGTTGCGGAGATTTTGACATGCTGCTGATGCAGAGCAAGATTAAAGGGGATTTAAGCACAGTTGTTGAGTACCTAATGAACATTATGCAAGTGAACTGGGTTTTTTAGCACTCTCAATTTCTAGGGTATGAAAACTATACGAGTGTACATATTGGTGAAGTAGTCTAAATCTACCTTTTGTTTTATGGGCAAGGTGGTTTGTATGTCCTATATGATAACATAGGTACCAATGTGTCATTTTAATTCACTGGATGCAGCTACAAGTCGTCTTGCTATATTTTTCTCTTCTGCTTCCTATGCTACTGCCTATGCGCCTAAATTAGTCTGTGATATTGCCAATTGGTACCCCGTCAACATGGAGAATGGTGATAGTATTATCACTGATAATGGGAATTGCAAAGCCTGGCACACAGCAAGTAACCAAGTAATACATGGCTTTGCTTTTTTTTGTGTCAGTGCAGAGTCTGAGATAAGCAACATCAGTTTATGATATGATTAATAGAGAACAAGAAAGACATGTCGCCTCATGTAGTACTTTAACTACCAGACTTCCTGCTTCTCATAGACTACTTCCTGTGCTCTGTGTGTTTCTCCTCAAACAACCAAGGCCTGTAAGAACAAGTTTTGTCTATTAAAACATTTAAATTCATTGCCTGAAACACTGTCCAATCTGGAGCATTTAGTGAAGGCAAGTTAGCCCTGGGATAGGGCAGCTCTTAAGTTACATGATCTGGTTCCACATGATCGTATGTGCTTAAACGTGCACGCCAGATAAAATTGCTCAAGAACCCACAGTTTTGTAATGTCTTGCATTATAAGTGCTTGGTTTTGCAATCTTTGTGGCTGTCACACTAAAGAAAAAGAAATAAAGAAAAAGAAATCTTATTTGCACTTCAATTTATCATGTGGGATTGCATTAATAGCCACGTATGCAACCAGCTGGGTGGGGATAAACCTGCCATTTGAAATTAAAGAAGTGAAATAAGAAGCTTATTTTGTCAACCAGTTTCTAAGTTCCTGTGGTTCACTGATGGTTTTCATTGCATTACAAGCTCAAGCAGTTGCTTTCAGCCACCTTCTAGATGAGTGAACTGCCCTGCTCTGCTTTTCTATAGGAGGAAATGGAAAGAAGGAGCAATGAGAGTGTGACCTGGTGGCACTGCTGGGAGGAGCGTGAGCCATGGTAGATGATGAAATCCTGAATGTTGAGAACAGATAAATATTGAGTTACCACTCCTGTGTGATGTATATCACTCGGTCCTGGTATTTGGTGGGTTGTGGTGGGTGCCTAAGTTTGGTGCCAGAAAAGTGTGACATGTTACATCCTGTGATATATTGATAAACTTCAGACTGCTTAAAGAAGAGAAGATGTGTAAGGCTTTGTGACTTCTATTTGAGTGCAGGAATGTGCTGCAGTGGTGTGGGTCACTGGCCTGTGATCCATCTCCTCGTCTCATTTTGCACTACTGCTCTAACCATCTACCTCTGCCCTCATGTTAATGTGTGCTGGCTGTCAGTACTACCTTGTGCAGGGAACAGAGGAAAGAGCACACGTGCTCTCGGGGGTCTATGGCTTATGGCAGTTAAAGCAAGTTAAATATCACAGAGTTCCTGGAGGTTTGTGTAGGGATGATGTTGGTACAAGCAGAGTTCTTGGAAGTGGGTCGTCAGCAAACTTGTGCCTGAGTGTGAGCAAAATGTCTTGTTTTTTTTGTGGCTTGACTTTCATGGATTATCTTTCTCAACAGCAGAGGGCAGCTCTGAATGGTGTGGAGGGGCAGGGAGCATGGAAATGCCAGGGTTCCAAAAACGTATTAAATGTAAATGTTTAATGCTTAAATTCAATAATGTTTCATATAAATTTAATAATGTTAAATGTTTAATAATGTTAAATATTAATAAATCTAATATTGCTAAATAAATTTAATAATGTTTAATACTTAAGTTTTTCTTCCACTCAGTGATGAGTCCGAGGCAGACAGCAGTCTTGATATAATTTTATGCATTTCTCACAAGAGGCTGTGTGTATCTGACTTTCACATTATTTCAAGTCTTCGCTGTGGTGAGACTCCTTCGCTCTCCTTATAATTAGTTTGCAACATTGGAATGCTTCAAATTTCAGCCTTTAATCTGGAAAACCAGGCACATGGAGCTGTTAAAATCTTGTAATAGAAATCCGCAGCTCGCTTGTCCAGCAACACTCCACGGGGGCACATGATACTGCTTTGGATACTGCTCAGTCTCCAGTTACTGGAAGGGATAAGAACCTTTCATGCTCATGTGATGTGGTACTGCGCACTGTGGGCACTACAGAGGTTTAATTTATTTCCCTTTCTTGCCTCCCTTTTTGGAAACATGGTTTCTTTCTATGTATTACAGGCTATAAGTTAATTATTTTGGCATAGAAGACAACTATAGTGTGTTTTGGCTTACTACAGGAATGAAACAGCTTTGGGTGTGCTTTCTGGAGGGATCCTTCTCAGAGTAACTTATTTATAAGAGAATCTGAAAAGCATGATGTCTGCATGGTTGAGGTTCTTTGATGGAGGTGGTAGGCTGTGGGAGTAGAAAGATTTGGTTCCTTTTCTGGATCTGCCTAGTGCTGAATTACAACTAAGGTAATGCACTGCATTTGACAGGACAAACAAAGCACTGATATATTTCCACAGCTCAGTTTATTAAATCTTGGTTTTTTAATTTATGCTCAAGTTAGATGATATTTGGGGAAAATATAAAAGTTTTTTTAGGCAAACAAAAACCTCAAAACCCAATAAAACGATGAAAAACCAAGAAGCAGCTCTTGCTTTTCAGAAACCAAATGTTGTAACGCAACTGTTGGGGTGATTGTATTTCCTGTGTCAGGTGACATTATGCAGCAATTGCTGTTGCTTGCTGTAGGTTTTATTTGGAATATGAGATGAACGTTTTGGCAGGTGACCTAAAAACATGCAGATTTGATTTCCTTGGAAGCTGAACAGAGCTATTGCTTTTGTTGGCTTCAAGAGAAAAATGCAAGACCCAGTTCTGTTATCTACAGATATTAAATTATTTGGTGTTTGATTTTCATCTGAGCTAAGCAGATACCAGCATTACTGTAACATACACCCAGGTAGACAGCCTCTTGATATAATCTGAAGGCATCTGATACTCTGAGATATACCTGCATAGAACTGCAGCAGCAAATTAACACAGACCTGTCTAGTTAAGAGGAGGCTTAATATGAACTTTCATCTGGGAAAGCTCATGTTGTTTTGGGTTTTGACTTGACTTGTGATCTCTGCACATGGACAGTAAACTGGCATGAAATACATCTGTCAGTAATGTTATTTCTAGGTATGGCTCAACCCTGCATTTATTCTAAGGAATACAAGAAAGCTTTTTAATAGGTCCTTGGGAGAAGTTGAAGAGTTAAGGTTTGTTCAGTGGGGGTCTGGATTGTGCCTACCTAGTTTTCAAACACTGAAACAGCAGAGCTAATCTTCTGTCCAACCAGGAATAAACAGCAGCTTGGCTTCTTGTATTCCTTCATTAACAAATTCAGAGCTTACTGTTTACTGCTTCTTTCTCAGTGCAACAGTTTCTCATCCACATGGGTTTATTTACAAGGCACATTCTCCACTCTCCTTCCCTCCACTGTGCCTCCGGTATCATAGGCTAAACTTGAAGAATTAGAGAATCCCGGAATGGTTTGGGTTTGAAGGGACCTTAAAACTCATCCAGTTCCAACCCCCTGCCACTGACAGGGACCCCTTCCACTGGAGCAGCTTGCTCCAAGCCCCATCCAACCTGGCCTTGAACACTGCCAGGGATGGGGCAGCCACAGCT
>JBCJKH010048379.1:17011-67516 GCA_039877255.1 Loriculus beryllinus
CAAGCCCCATCCAACCTGGCCTTGAACACTGCCAGGGATGGGGCAGCCACAGCTTCTCTGAGCACCCTGTGCCAGTGTCTCACTATATAGAATCTTTCTATAAGGAGAAGTGTGAGCATCAAACTCCGCTTGAAAGGAAGGCTTTGTTTTGGACTAAAGCATTTCTCAGTTACCTTCTTGCTGCCTTATGCTGGGAAGTCACAGGAGTACCTGCTGTTCGTGTTGTGTCTGGAGTCAGTAGCCAGCAGATGGAGCAGGGGGTACAGTAACAGTCATCCTACAAGGCTGGAGGTGAAAATAAAATGGAGTAGAAAGTTAGAGCAGCCGTTGGCCTGCTTTAAACTTGTCTATTAATATACATTAACACAAGCGATGAGAGGAGGTTGAAATCCACTGACAAATAATTAACTGCTCATATACTTTTTGAAATGAAAAAGTATTGTGCTAGTGGTTTAGGTGTTGGAGTTTGTTATAATAATTCTATTGCTGTAGATGTTGCAGTCATGAAGAAAATGGCTCTGAATGTCTTCCGGAATTTTAGGTCCCTGAGTTGACACTGGTTATCTGGTTTTAAAAACCAGTCTAGTCTGTTGTAGCTTCTGTGCTGAGGCTGACTTCATGTTGGATTTCCTCAAAAAGTGACTGGTTTCAATAGCCAAATGTATAAATGGAACCTCCCACTGTTTTCAAAACAGTCAGTCAAAACTTTTCTCATTGAAACACTGTTTTGACCAGAGATTTAGAGTGAAGTTGGTGCTGGATCCAAATGCTTTTTAACTTGTTTTTGAGTAAAAGTTGGCTTGTATATATCCTTGTTCATGTGAATTTCAACCCCTGTGAGGAATCTCCTGGCATGTGGTTGTCTTTATATTAAAAGTTGTAGCAGAACATTTAAGGAGATCTTTTAAGTTCTGTATCAGGTTTGTGGTGATAAATTTCACTGATTTTTGTGACTCTGAGACATAGTGAATACATGAGCAGTCCAGAAGCGTGAGAGATAAGACCATGCAGCTGTATGCATTGATATTTGCTATCAAAAGAGCGTTCTTGACAGCTTAATTATCTTTGTAATTTAAAATGCCTTGCTTTTTAAACTGAGAACTAGACCTCTAGTTCACAGTAGTAAGAGCTACTTGAAGATGTCAGCCTTGCTAAGGAGTGGGATTTATCACTTGCTTTACAAATCAGTTTTCTGTGCTGCTTATTTCCAGATGTTATCTCTTTCAGGTTAAATACTTGTTTGATAGCTTCAGTCCCTGTTTCAGTCCATGGTTCATGTTTGTGCTCTTTAGCAACTACTTAATAGGTCATAAGGTCCTGTTGGGTTGTGAGCTTGATTATGTTTGATCTATATCTTAACTTTAGTATAGGACCTGCTTTTAAGAATGGAGCTGGACAAAAGCTATGCAAGGAGAGCCTTCAGATAGTCTAGTGCTAAGAAAGTCTCATTAATGAGCTGGATCCCTGTCCTGGCTTGTATAGCAGGAATTTGTAATTCCTCTTGAAGGCATTGTACCAGTTGGATTTGGCGTTCTAGCAGGTCTGTTTCTCTTTCTCCCCCTCAGGCTTATCAGCAGTTTGAGGCAGAGGACAACATACAGATGGAGGGTGTTCCAATCTTGGTAAAAGCCATCAGACTTGGGAGGTAAGCTCTGATTTTTGAACAGGCAGGGTGGGCAGCTTTGCTGCCTCATTCCTTGTAATGCTGCCAGGAGGCAGAAACTCCAGAGGCTTCTCTCTAGCTTGCTATAATATTTCATCTCCCATTTTTAGGCACGATTGGTTTGATTTGAGAGAACTTTGATTAGGTTTGGTACTTAAGGTCACTGAATGCGTTAGGATATTGACAGTGCTGGACAAGGTTGCAAGTAGCCCTTGAGCATGAGTTTGTGGTGTTGCTCCAGTGGGATCCTTTTTGATCAGCCTTAGAACTACTAGAATATTTGCATTTTATGCTCATACTTATGATGCTGGAAGACCTTTAGAATTTTTCTGTGTAGACCTTAATCATGAGTAGTGAAACTTTTTTGATGTATGTTATATTCTGCACATGTAGTATCTTACATAATGAAATTTTGCTATCGTCTGTGATTTTAACAAGGGTATAATGGCTTTATAAAGACATTACAACAAAAAGAGCGGATATTTTGCTTGTAGGATATATATCATCAAACTGTTTATCATCTACCCATTAAGAACCTGACATCTTAGCTGGGAAAAGTCTTAGACTGAAGCATCTGAGGAGCTGTTTTTGTTGTTTAAGTCAGATTGATGGGAACTGTGTCTGGTTGCTGCTTTGCAGACCCAGCATGTTGGGCAGTGCCAGTGCCCAGCTCCATTCCTCCTGGGGGGATGTTATCAGCGTGATGCCAGGCTTCCACTCTTTATGTGCTGGTGGAGTAAAATGGGACTGGTGACAGTTGGTTTTAAATGTACTTGTAGGTGTCAGTGGATGGGGTTTTGTTTTGGTCTCCTTACTAGTTTCTTGTTATTGCTGATGGGAATGTACCTTTAATACTGGCTTAATGTGTTTTTCCATGGCTTTGGGGCCAGAATCTGGTGACCTTCCTCAAAATCCTTCTGGCTGTTCTTCCCTAGGTTCAAGTATCTTTTATGTTCAAGTCCATAGTGGTCTCCAGCCCTCAGGGAGTATTTGATCTTTTCCAGAGTGTTTAGTTGGAAAAGAGAAACATATTCTGTTGGTTGTTTTGTCAAGATCAAGGCATGTTTTTGGTAGAATAGATTTCCGGTGTTGTGTATTGTCCTGCTGGTATTGGAAAAGCCTGGTTTGAGGATTATTGATGTGGTGTCTGTTGTGGGTATATAAACTTAGTGTACATCTGCTTACCACTGGAACTTCAAGCCCTAGGACTGTAATGTGTTACACAGCTGCAAGTGGCTTCCAGAAGAAAATGCTGAATGTCAATTACATCATCTTACAGGGCCTTTCTTTTAACCTTTTTAAGTAACAAAAATAGTTACAGGATTAATGGAGATACCCTCTTTAACGATGCAGTACACATATGTATGTACATTTGTCTTCTGTGACTTAGGGAACTACTTAAAATTGGGCTGCAGGAGAAAATGGTGTGCTTTCTTATGGGACTTCAACCCTTGTATGAACTGTTTGTTATATCTGTGATGGCAGGAAACACTTTTGTGGATTTAATGAAGGTGTTTGTGACACCAAATGTGGTGTTAGTCTTCATTAAGTGTGCTGTGTCAAGTAGTTTTTCCCAGAATCCACTAGATAAAATTAATCTCTAGGAGCTGGCTGTACTGTCTAGACACAAGCATACCGACAGCCTCGGGGTGCATCACTGTGGTTTCTTTGCCAGTTCCTGGTGAGGCTGTATTGAACCATGATTTCCCATCCAGCATGGAACAGTGGTGGTTCCCAGGAGGCAGCGTGGCTGCCAGCCTCCCCCTGGGTGCCTGTTTCTAGGAGAGGGACCTGGTTTCATGAGGCATGAAGCCAATTAGTCATGCAGTTTGCACTTTCTGATTTCCATGCTATTTGCCTGTCTTAAAGCAGGTTTAGCACAGCGAAAAGGTTTCCAGGCCCTTGGTCTGCAGGGAAGGGAGACGTGCTGGGAGCTGTAATGCGGAGCCCAGAGATGGTGGATTCCCAAGTGAGCTCAGCCATTGCTGGTTGGGGTATGGGCAACTAAAGCCACTGAGCTGTGCCTTGTAGCTGCTGACTGGTTGTTGCTAGGATGGCTGTGAGGGTCAGCTGTCGTAAAATGTAATTACTTCTGACTACAATGCTGGTGGATAAATCTGGTTTGTCACATCTTGCCTTTGTAACTACAAATTCTGACACTTGTTTCTGTAGGCACTTAACACAAACTTCCATATAACCTCCCTTTAAATGTATGAGGAGGTTTAAAACATCCATTGCCTGAAACTAGTAAACTAAAATCTTCCATTCATTAGGTGTTGTCTCAAAACCAATATATGTATGTATTGTGCTTTTATATTTTTATGTATGTTGTGCTGTCAGAACTTGTACATACTTACTGCTATTTAACCAAGGTTAAGGGTTAAGGGTTTTTGTTCGGTTTGAGAACAATGCAGAAATGAAAGTGTTCAGTCTTGTGTTAGTATAAGTGAAATTTGATACAATAGGTATTTATAGGTGGAGTGCAAAAGGTGTTGTTAAGGAACTTAATGTTCTTAGGAGAGCAAGATTAGATTAGGAGCTAAGAATGTTTACACAGGTTTGGGTGAGTAGACAATTGGTTCCAGCATTTGGTTTTGGCAGAGATTGTTTTTTTTTTAATTGAAAATACTTGCAGTAAAGCATTGTGACCAAATACAGAGATGTGGAGCAAAAAGCAATGGTAGTGAAAATTCATTTCAGAAGAAGCAGTTGGCAATATGAAGATGTGCAAATGGCAGAGAAGGTGCTGGCGTTTGTCCTCAGATAACGTGCATTTGGCAACGAGTCTCTGGAGATGGATAACTATGAATTTCAAGTTTCCCAGGGGTATTTAAATGTGGCAAGTGGAATAAGAGAAGCTCAGTTGCAGAACTTGAAATGTGCTTATGTCACATAAATATTGTGCCTAGAAGTACCTAAACAAATAGATGGAAATTGATTTTAAGCAGCAAAAAAAAGTTTTCTGTTTTGAGTAGAAACATTGAATTGTGTGAAGAAAATTCTGCATTCTTTCAGCTTTTCTGCAGATTAATTGCACAGGGGCATTGCAGTTTGTTACACTTAACCTCTTAATATGAATGCGTTGTCTAAAATTTCTGCTAAATCTGCTAGGTGTAGTGCTCATTTCTTGGAATACCTACAGAAATATTCAGATATTTTCTTTTCCTTAATCTATTGCCTTTAATGCTCAGTGGAATATGAGTGGGTGCCAGCAGAACTCTTCATTTCTGTACTACAGCATATGACTTGCAGCTATTTTAGACAATAGCTTGTTCCTATTTGCCCTAGTTAAACACCTCTGGAGATGATGGGTTCTAGGAAACCAGTGTGGAGCCTTAGCTGGAGCTCACAGCTCTCATCTGAGACTGTAGGTACATGATGTGACTTCTCCTTCTTCCTGTGGTTTGTGTGTGCACATGTGAACCAGTGTGGATTGATGTGAACAGTGGTGTCCTTGAATATAAAAATCCCTTCTCATTGGACTTTCAATCAGCTAGGGCAGATACTATTGGGTTTTTAATGAGAATTGCAGATTGCAAGCTTGTGCTGCTGGTGCTGTACTTGGGAAGCTCAAGTGGTCAGACTTTAAAAGCACAGGAACCAGCAAGCTTTATATCCCAGTCCTTGCACTTCACTGCTAAGAATACTCTTATCATTGATCTGGTTGCCTGGTCCTGGGCAAGTCCATCTTATTTACTAGAACTCTGCATTGAATTTTAATTCTTGTATATTTTTCTTCTTCCAGTTAGCAGACTTGAGGAGAGGGAAGCAGAACTCAAGAAAGAATACAATGCACTTCATTCAAGACATACAGAGGTAGGTTGTTATGCCAAGATAAATTCAGGGAATCTGTAAAAATGTAATCTGTGGAAAACTGTTGTGAGGAGCTGGGAAAATTATTGGATGGTTTGGTTTAGTCACTGATGCTTGGATGCTTGTATTGCTAATGTTAGTTGTAACCAGGCTTCATCTGGCTATGTAGTTTTTTCCTCATTTGCATCTAAGTGGCTGCTTCTCCATGTTAGTTTGATTGCACACTTGTCCATTTTGTAGCTTTGTCAGAAAATCAGAAGTTTTAAAAAGCATGAACTCACTTTTTCATATTTCAAAGTTATTTCTTCAAAGAAATAGGAAGGCAATTGAGATTTCAGTACTCTGCAGCAGCTTTCTGTGCTGGTTTTGCTTGCACCATGGAGGGAACAAAAACTTGCCCCCTACTGAGATTCATGATTAAAGGAAGTCCCTGCCAGACTAATTGATAGCTGTTGAAAACAGCATTTGCTAATGAACATGGGGCAAGTTTGACTCTGTTAAATAAATAAGCCACAATTTTAAAGTTGGTTCTAAAGCATAAAGCGACTTGCAGTGCTTTGATTTTTAGTAGCAGGTCATCTTCCCCATGCAGGGAAGCTTACTGCCTGACTGGTATACTTATTTGAGTGAGAGAATCATTATGTTCTCTGAATAATTCTTATTAATCTGAAGTCCCAATATTGAGTACAGTTCTCCTCCTTACTCTGATTGCTCTGCCTTTGTTTGAAAGGTCAGCTAGCTGCTTTTAGAGCATCACTAGCAAGAAAGGGAATGCAGTACTGACTGTTTCTAGTTCAACAGACCACATGTGGGGAAAGGGAAAGCAAATACAGATGTCAAATTTGGTTACTTTTAATACTTCTTTAGCAGTCTGAAGGTGAGCATGTTATACTGCCAGCAGCTGAAGGTGGCTTGGAACCACAACCAGCATGTAGCTTGAGTAGTGTGTGGCAAGACTTCTGTAGCTCTTAAATGAAAATATTAATGTATTTTCTGAAATCCTAATGTGTTTAACATCATGTTTGTTACTAAATAGCAGCTGTAGAATGCTGCATGTGCTGAAAATGGAAATTTAAGTAAACTGAAAAGCTTAATGATCCCTAATTAGTTTTACACCCTTTTGAATTGGAAGTACTGTGTGTTTGCAAAGTTTTGGCTTGTTTTAGTTAGAACCTCTGAGTACTATTACTATAGAAATGGCACTAACTGAATGTATTGGGCACCATTAATTCAATGAAATGCTAATGAAATGTTCTGGATATCTTTTTACGTAGGTTTTGCTCCAAAACGGACAACAGCCTCTGCTGGTTTGATTCCAATTTATTAAATGCTTTTACATCTTAAATTCACTTTCTTTGGTGTAGGGAGAGGTGTTTCCTTGGGCTTTATTGTTACTGAGGTGACTATGATCCTTTCTTCATAAAGAAATAAGTTGTAATACAACATGGTATATTCACATCTCTGTGCTCCTAAAAGCAGGTCTCACGCTTTCTGAACTCCTTACTTCCTTCTGTCTTTGCTTCTCCTGTCTCAGCATTATTTATTTTTGTCATTTTTAATGTTTCAACTCCCCCTTTGTTAAGAAAATACTTGGCTTCTAAAACCAACCACCTTCAGGTTAGGCTGTTTCTGCTTCTGTCTACGTAGACTTTGATCCCTGGATTTAGGTGACAAGTGTGTGTATGTGTTACTTACTAGAAATGCACACAATTCTCAGGCCACCGGCTGGCAGCTGCTGAAATGCAGCAGTGTATTGAAGATGGGACATGGAGATTTGATGAGGGATTTGGTTTGTGGGCTGTGAAAACTTGGGTCTGGGCTGGGAGCTAACGACAAAGAACAGCTATCAGTGGTGTGGCTGTTGGTAAAAGGTTGGGAGCCTTTTTGACAACGATGTGACTAGCCTCAGGAAGTTAACTACATGTTCCTTATTTGCTGAGACATTTTTGAGCCTAATGAGAGAGACTGTTGTGAATCTTGGACAGTATAGACTTCTGCTATATCTCGCTTTAGTCATGGACTGAAATGTCAAGAGGTCAGCACCTTAATGCTGTTATCTGGTGAGTGTTTAATAGTTGGACTCTGAAATCCCTGGGGACTGGAGAGGACTGATAACAGCACCCATCTTGCCCCAACCCTTTGATTCCCTGGTTCCCTTTCTCCAGACGAATTCTAATGGTTTAGGTCTGTGTAGTAACTTTTTTAATGCAAGATACTTTGACAAATACCCAACCTACTTTATGCATTAAGTTGCAAACTTTATTGACTTAAATATTTCTATCACAATAGTTGTTTCCGAAGCCTTTCATGTTTTTCTAGGAAGGAATATGTTTTTCCTTCTGGATCAGCTTCACCATTGTCTTTGCGAGTGATCCATCTTTGGTACTTATTGTCGTGGCAATTGTTTTTATTTCAAGTGACCAAATAATGAACAGAGCATTAGAAAGTGGGGTTTTTTTGGTAGCTCTAAGATGTTGGCAGTGATTACTTTGACAGATGTCTTGTTAAAGATGCAGCCTGACTACATTTTCTGCAATCTGGGTTTCTAACAGTTTTCCTCTAATTCTGCCTGTCTTCAGTATTTGCTTCCCTCTATTCTCCCTTAATTCTTAAATTTAGAGCATAGTATTTCAGACTATGTCTTTCTGTTCCAACTCTTGAGTTCACTGAGGTTCTGTAACTGTCCTCTTTTGGCACTAACCCTACTTGCCTTTAAGAGGATAATTTTTCACAATGAGGACAATCAGCTATTGGAATAATCTCTCCAGGGAGTGGTGGGTTCTCCACCATTGGACACTTTCAAGATTTGCCTGGGACATCTCGTCTAGGTCATGCTTTGCCTCGTAAGGCTGGACTGGATGATCCTTGAGGTCCCTCCCAACCTCATACTCTGTAATTCCATGGTTCTGTCTGTGGTTACCTCTTTGCCGCGGATCACTGCCCTGCAAGCTTGCTGGCTCAGCAGCTCACAGGAGTTTCACCTCAACAGTTTCAGTTGAATGGACCGAGATGTACATAAACTGAGCCATGGAAAGCTGCACTTGTGGTGTGAACTGGAGAGCTGAATCCCTCACCGCAGTGTCATTGAGATACATACATGGTGTCTCTGCAACTTGGTAGAGCTCTGGGAAGAGCTTTTAGCCTTCTTCACCCTTGCTTTAAATTAGCTTCTGTCTTTCTCATTGCTCTCCATAGAGTGGGAGATGAGCTAATGGGTGTGAGTGGGATGTATTCTCTGAAGCTTCCTCCCTCAGTAAGTCTGTGCTTGAGCTAACTGCCTGGTTTTTAAATGGGCTGGAGTATGATAACCTGAGCAGATGCATTGGCCGGTTGGAAGGTAGAGTGTAGCTGGGCATTGTAGCAGGTAGCAAAGAACACAAATGTTCAGTCAGAACAGGATGTACACATGCAGCCTGAACATATTCTTACGTCCGTATCATGATCCCCTGCTTAACTAACATACTCTCATCCATGGTCTTCCTCTGCTTGCAGCGTATCATAATCTTGCACTGATTTTCCTCTGTTCTAATGCTCACAACAGATGAGCAATAAGACAGTATGCTGGAATCTAACTATGCAAAGTCTTGTTTCCATCTTTCTCTGGCTACGAAGGACCAGATGCAGGAAGGAGTAATAGAGCCACAGTGCCATGTGCTGCAAGTTAGATTAGACTTCTGTGCTAGAAGGCTAATCCAGTAATCTTCAGACCTTTGTTTTATAGACTTAGAAAGGAATTTTGCTATTCAGTTATAAATTTATCTTATACTATTTTATTAAATAGAAAATTGACTTGTTATACTGCCTGTCTAAAGGCAGTCCTGTCTTCTTACATATCCCTTAGTGCTTTTTTACCTTTGCTGCAAGAGACGAAGCCCTGCTGCTAGTGACTTTTAGAGCAAGCCCCCTGAGTTAAGAGGTAAAGGGTCTTGCTTTCTTTTTTTGCATAGTTGATGGGCCACACTTCCTAACTATGGCACTGGTGTCCTGAAAGGCTTGGCAGAAGGCTGTTTTATGACTCGGTTGGGAAACTGAGGCAAAGCAGTAGTACTGTAGCATCTACTTGAGATTTGGCAAACACTTGTGGCACCTCTATGCACAAATTTCCCAAGTAACATTCCTTTTTTTTTCCATTTAAGGACGTGTTTCTCTTTATCCTTTGGGAAACACAGAACTAAGATGATTCAATATCTCTTTCCCTGACACAGAATATGGGCTTAGTTTAATGAAGCATAATTGGGCCATGGAAGTTCCTCTGTGTTTTGCACTGATACAGTGTGACAGAGCAGCAAGCCTGTCTCTGGCACTGAGAGTGGATTTTGTTGGGTTCATCTGGATAAGTGTATCCCCAGCAAGTCCCTGTGCAGGAAAACAGCCTTCTAAGTGAATTTGACTATAGTTACAATTGTGCGTAAGAGTGGGTACCAGTCCCGGTGTTTTTGAGATGAGTCTTAAGCTACCTGTTCAAGCAAATAGTTTTTCAAAGCTTTATGCTACACATTAGCAGCTTGATTCATGAAGCCTGGATTTAACATCTTTACATACTGTTGTATCTGCCAGCACCATCATCTTGTATGTGGATAAAGGTGGGTCAAGCTTACCAGTGGGTATGATGCTTTTACTTAGGTGACAAGCTCACCACAAATCCTGAAAGGTAAAAGGTAGTTACACGGAAGTGTTTAGGACTTCTGTTCTGAATCAAGTTGATTCTGGAAATGTCCATTACCTTAATAAATCCAGATTATGTGGGACACAAAAAGATCTATATATACACAGTTGGTCGCACATTCCCAAAGGGAGGAGCCACTTGTGCCAAACTTGATGGGCTCAGCAGAGCGAGCAGTGAGGACTGTGGCACTGAGCCTGGGCTGACAGTGGAAGAATTATAAAGACCTGTCCTGGGGGAGTTAAGGCGTTGGCACAAACAGAAGGAGGAGTGAAAAGAGAGAGGAAGGTATAAAGGAGATGCTCTCAACCTGATTAAGGAAAAGGTGCAGGTAAACAGTAACCACAAGATGATATATTCACATTTGTTTGTGACAAAGTACTAAGGTTGTGTGCATTGGGAGTGGTTGTATTTGTAAGGGTAGGAATAGAAACTAGTGACAGGATGGTAACTGCCTTTCAGTGGATGAAGTTTAAGACTTACGGAGACCTCTGGCACTTTCTGCAGTTGTGGAAGTTGTCATGTGCCACATGAGGAAACCAGTCTGAATTCTTTTGAGATGGACAGACATTGCATGGTTGTCACTTGCATTCAAAGGGAATGGCTTTTATATTTGTGCTTTAACATCTTTAGAAGCTCCTTGTGGTCAGTTTGTACACGTTATGCCCTGAAATGAGCTAACACATGAACTGTGAAGTGCTGTTAACTAACTAAGGCAATTCTTCTAAATTCTGAGTTTAGTCCCCTCAGCTAATGGTAGTTGAGCAATGTAATTAACTACAGCAGTGCTGAGATGGTCAGTATTTATGACACATTCTTTGGAACATCTGGTCATATTTAAAATAGTTGTAGACTTTAGGGTCAGCCAGGTGAGCTGTCAGGAGAAAAAGGTTATGGAGGATTACATAGTGACTGCAGCTCTTATAGAACAGAAAGGTAGTAGATGTAGTCCTTTATTGATCAGCTGTACCTTAGCGTAACTTCATTAAGAATTCTGCTGAGTAGAGAGCAATCAAATCAATTTAATTCTATTTTTAAATTGTAATATTGAAACACTTTGCTTTGGGTAGCTGGGTAATCTCAAAGCATAGCAAAACTTTGGATCAGATTTTGAGCTCTTGAGAATTCTGGTGTGTTAGTTCATAGGTTTTCTTTGGATCAGGATGGTGCTTCAGGGATATGCTGAGCCTCAAGGTAATTTCGATTGAGAGAATCTCTGAAGGTTGTCTGGTTCAGATCCCAGTGGTTTTGGAGGGACTCTTTTAAAGATAGCTGGGCAGTGAGCTGCCTTCCCAGTAAATTACAGTATATAATTTAGTATTTCAGCCTTTAAATGAATTGGTTTCTAGTAGTTGTGAATCCACATGCTGTGTCTCTACAGATTTGCTTATTTTGCCATCAGCATCATTTTCATCTGCAGAACAACATTAAACCACATAGTCCTTTGAATTGACCTACCCTCCAGCCTCTGTATGTGGATAATAAATGTGATGAGACGTTTCAGTAAACAAGAGAATAGACTGAGAGGAGGGAATCAAGTTGGTTAAACTGTGTACTTTGTAAAACATGGAAGTTATGCAGGTTTTACTGACCCTGCTCTTTTTTGCCCCAATGCATTAGTTGTTCCCTGGAAGGGTACTGGTTACGTAGCTCCTGTTCACTAGCTAAAAAGCACCACACGTGTTGTGTTTAACATTTTACTGTGCAAAACCAATTAGTGTGCTGCAAATTAAAGTGCTTGCAGGCACATCAGCTTTTGTTCAGTAATATCTCCCTTTCATGGTGAGGGGATACATGAACAGATACAGCAGAGCCTACATACAGAATGGTCTAATGTGAATTTCAAAGTCATGCATTTTTTTCCCTAGGATTTCTAAACTAATTTGGATTACAGTAAACCTGTGCAAAACTGCACAGGAATCACTGGGACGTGGAATTTTAGTTGCTTTGGAAGAAACAGAAAAACCATTAAATATGGATAGTTGAAGGTGAAGCTTTCAATTCTTTTGATTGCTTCTGTGTGTGAGCCAGCATTAAAAAAATCAGAAAACAAATGAGATGATCCTAGTGAAATGCTGTGTTTATAACATTTTTTTGGAGGATAAATGTAAGCTTTTGACAGCAGTTAAAGTATATTATATAATGTTTCTCTAAAAATAGCAAGTTTTTTTTCTGGTCTGACTTTTATTATTTAGTTCAGGTAGAATGCTGGGAAAGCCAGGATCTGTACATAACCCTGATTGATGAAGAGTCTATAAAATATGAACTGGTTATCTTAAGCCAGTGCACTCCAGCAGAAAAATATGAGTATATATTCACATACAGCTAATGCTGGTAAGCAGTGTTTGTGGAGAAGCTGATGGTAACTGAAGGTGGTAGTATCTAAAGGTCAAGCTTACGGATTTCAGACACGTTAACCCTGACTTGGAAGTAGCATGGAGATGCAGATGTCCGGGTCCTGCTGAATTTAGTCCTAATGAGTGTAACTGCCCCCAGAATAAAAGGTTATGTGATACTGGTTGTGGTAATAAAGCTCTCCTAAAAGCGTGTGTATAGTTTCTCTACAATAGCAGAAGACATTAGTTTTGTGGAATAGGTATTTTTTTTCCATAGGAAGCCATTAAGATACAGCCTTAATACCTCTCAGGAAGAAAAATACACTGAAATCTTCTGCAGTGCACCTGTGATTTGGTTCTTTTTCTCATGTACTGAGTGCCCTATTCAGCTGTGAATGGGAGTGCAGAAATGCTAAAAATACCAAGTGTTATGTAGACTTCTCCTCGGGCTTTCCCAGCTTTCATTTCAAGGACATGTATGTCCAGATTAACCTTTTGGGGTGATGCAGCGATACCTGTAACTTCTCCCAGTGCATGTTCTGGATCAGTTACACGCTGAGTAGCATCATCCTTTGGCTGATTGGAACTGGGGTCTGTTAAATAAGTCATGACTGCAGGAGTTAGCATGTTGGCCTGGGGCTGTTGCTCTTAAGAGAAAGAGCAAGCAAGAAAAACTCTTCAGTGCTGAAAATCCACCTGCACTCGCTCGTTTCTGAGATGTCAGTTTAGGTGATGGAAAACCAGACTTCACTTCTAGAAAATATAGAAAGCTTCAATGTACTTGAATGTTAGCAGAAAAAAACCCACCCTGAGATGCTGACTTCAAATTTCTGCCAACAGAAATAACCTGAGTCTTAGACTGTGGATTCATTATGCTTAATATTTGAGGTGCGTGTTGTCTGACCTTCACAGTGCTTTGCAATTAGGTTGTAGACTTGTTGTGTCATTCAATTAATATTAATATCTGCCAGATATAGAGGTCTTAAGCAGCCTCCAAAATGGATTTGACCATGGTACTTCTGTTCAAAACTCCTTTGTAATATCACATGCACTTTGTGTGCCCTTAAGATGTTCCCTGTGCATGAATGCACAAGTGAGTTCTCCAATTTATTTATTATGGGCTTCTCTTCTGGTTTGTGGCTTTACATGCTGCATAATTTTGCTGCTCTTTCACCTATTGCTTTAATGCTTCTGAATGCCTTTACTATTTTTAGCATTACAGGGGGAGATTGTACTGGCCAAGAATTACGTGGTTGTAGTAAAAGTAGATGTAGTTAAATATTTCTTGTTGTTTCTCTGTCGTTTTAAACAGATGATTCACAATTATATGGAGCACTTGGAAAGAACTAAACTTCATCAGCTAACAGGGGGTGATCAGCTCGAATCCACACCACACAGTAGAATTAGGTAAGCTATTTACTATGCTCTCACCCTGAAATGAAAGAGAAAAAAATCCATTCATTTGTGTTTGCAAGACTTTGTTCTTTAATCCTACAACAACAGTTTGGCTGAATCAGAAAGATTCGTTGTATGATTGGAATGTGGTAAGAGAACAGTGTAGAAATCAGTAGAAAGAGGCTTTTGCTGTTGCACTGTTAAACGTTGAGATACACTTTGTACATCAGCCTTAAACGATTTTGGCTTTTTGGAGTGTTTGCATTCAGGTAGGCAGGGAAAATGTCAGCAGCTGTCCCAGAATAATGGCTATCCTGCCGTGGCTTTGTGTACGGGTTGGTGGAGGTGTGCGTCGTGAGACCCGCTAGTTCGAAGGGCTTGATGTGAATATATTATGCAGATTTTGAAGCTTTCTAGCCTATGAACTCTGCATGGAAGGAGGGGAGAATAACTCCAGGGCTGGCTGTATCTCTGCGTTGCTGCATCGATGCTGCGAGGGGGAGGAGAGCGGTGATGTCATTGCTCTGGAGCTGCTGCAGAAGAGTGGAAAGCTGCTGCTGATGGCATTGTTTTTGTGGCAGCGGCTGAATGACAGACTTTGCCTACAAAGATACACCCTCGGCCCCTGTGTAGCCTTCTCGGTTCCGGCGTTTCACCATGCCAGCACAGCGCCATGAATCCTGGATGCATGCTGCTATTTGTGTTTGGCTTCGTTGGCGGGGCGGTGGTCATTAATTCTGCTATCCTGGTGTCTCTCTCGGTTTTGCTGCTAGTGCACTTTTCTATTTCTACTGGTGTGCCAGCTCTGACGCAGAACTTACCAAGGATACTCAGGTACTCTGCCCTGCTGAACCCTGGCTTTATGTGCTCTTTCTATGTTCTCTGCTTTCCGTTTTCCTTTCATACAGAAAGAGCAAGGGTAAATTAGAGATGTCAGTTGTGTATATAGATTTCAAATTCTTTTGTAAGCTTATTTATGGATTGGAATATAGCAATATAGAGGGGTTTTTATACACTCAAATTTCATTGCCTTTTAAGTACAGGGTCAGTTTATGTGTGGCTTTTAGAAAGGTATTACCGTGGTTTATTGTAACCTGCAGAAAAAGCTGCGATAATGTCAAGGATAAAGCTCCTGTTCAGTGTATTGTCAGGTACGTGGCTGATCTTGATAGCCATAAATGTATGCAGTCTGAGGCCTCATACTATTAAGTTTCACCTTTTACAGTCCAAACACATATGTAAGATGAGTTAATTGATGATCACAAATCCACAGAAATTAGTTGGTCATATTACTTTTAAGAAATCTGATTATTGGTTGGTGAGGGGAAAAAAAATCTTTATTTCAGCATCAGAGCTATTAAAGCCTGTTCACTATTGTTCAGCCAAATGTTATCCTCTCCTCTTTTTCTATACTTGTATGGCCAGTTGCCAGCTCTGTCTGTCCCCCCTCAAGTTATGTTCTGTTTGTCCTAGTTGCCTGGAGCAGTAGCAGAGATGCATTAGAATGTTGTGACCAAAAGTAATCTTGACATGGTTTAGTGCTACAATTACAAATGGAGAGGAGCTGGGAAAGTTTTAAAATGCAGCTTTCTGACCTGAAAACCTGACATACTTTAACTGTGGTTGTAAATTTAATAGTAAACCTTATGTATAAAGTGAAAAATGCTGGGAAATGGTGTTCTCTGAGAGCTGTGTGACTAATACATGGTATATGTAGACTTTCTGTAGTAGATGCATTTAATGTCCATCTCTCGGCACAGAAGAGTTCTTCCAAAGGGTAAAAACCAATCAATAGATGGAAGAAATACCAATTATTAATAACTGAAAATAAACATGTATGAATATTTAAATACAAAGGAATACAGTGAATTTGAAGCATAACTCTATAGATTGATCTAGTTAGTAAGGCTGTGTTTGCTTAAAAGGAGGGGGGAAGATCCAAACCCGAAACAAATAACCACCAACTCTAAAAAACCAAAGCAAAATACTGAGCTTCAGTAATTTTTATTAGATTTTATATTTAAGTAAGCAGATGGCTTAAGAAACAGGGTTTTTGCAATGTGCTTTTGTTCCTCTAGGGAATATTCGATACGTTTGAGGGGTTTGGGGAAGGGCTTTTTCCCGCCCTTAGTAATTGCTTTTAGGAATTGCAGGAATTGGGCTGCAGTTCCTTAGTCTTCATTTAAGAAAGATAAAAATATAGGATGAAGGAATCTAATTGTAGAAGAATTGTTTCTACTTTTCAGATTTGAAAAGCATCTGGTTGCTTATCCTAAATGCTTCAATACATCACTTCAAAATATTAGTTTAGACTTTAAAAACACGTGCCTGCCTCCTGCTCGCTGCTGTATTTCAAGGTGTTTCTCGTACATTGAGGGAGTAGAAGGAGTCCTTTGCTTCCCGGCCAGCAACCAGGGAAATAAGTTGAAATTGCTTCAGTTGAATTGGGTAATTCATTCCCAAATTAAACCCCCCTTTCAAATTTCATTTATTCCGTTGCCTTGCAGTGCACCTGAGCTGTGTTTTAGCACATCAGAATATGTTCAGTATGAAACTGATTTAAAACTATTCCATAAAAAAGGCAAGTGTCAGTCGTGGATGTGTTTTTTGTCACTCATTTTGTTTAAATTCTCTCCTCTGAAGACCACAAAGAAGATGGGCTTTGTGGCATATCCTGCAAGTAAGCAAATCTGCCTGCTCTGAACCATTGCTCTGGGAGGCGTTTCCCAGGGCGAATGCACAATGTGGGCTTTATCACTGGCTTTCTCTGCCCCTCAAGGGCAGCTTTTTCCTCCTCTTGTTGCTGGATTCCTTAACCAATGAAAGGGTTTCAGGCTGTCTTTTGACATAATCTAAGCTTGTGTGGCGTGTCTTTTGTTCCCCACACACATTAGAGTGGTGGGAAACCTGAAGCAAAACCTGTTACAATAGCAGGAACCCTTGGTATCAGATTCTCTTTAGTTCTGTGGTTGTTTTTCATGATGACTTGTCAGCACACTTAGTTTGCAGGTGTTGAGCATTATCTGATGCTTTTTATTTTCTAATCCTGACTGCTCTTGCTTTACTTTGCTAAACCACCTCCAAATTAGTGGCCTAACATGAAATAATAGTTATGAAAGGACAAGATATATGTGATGTGAGAATTAGTTGCAGGGATTTTTGTGACAAGGAGCATCTTTGTTATACCTGTACTGGAAAGGTTCATGAAGTTGAAATTGTTTTGCTCTTTGAACATTGTTTTTTTGGTGATGTAAAACTAACAAAAGGAGTTCATGGTTTAATTGCTAAATACGATCTGTTCTTGGCTACCTTTTCTTTTATGTAAGAGGAAAAAAACCCCAAACCCAATGAAATTTATAGGAATTTTTGCTTTTCAATATTTCCTGTAATGTTTTTGCATATAATTTATATGCAGTTACTAATTCTGCACAGAATTCTACCTAGGTTGTGGTTCATTTGTGAAAAGCCTTGCAAAAGAAAGTATACGTGGTTGTGATTTGCCTTTTATGATGCTGAAATGTGAGATTTCATGTGTCTTAATACTTTGGATTATCTCTGCAGGGTGCTTACAAGCAATGTTTTCTCAAGCCTAATTTTCTGCCATCACTTGTGCACATTTTTATCTTTGTCTTCAGTATCCTTAGACTGTGCTAGTTGATTACGGTCCTTTCTTCTGTGTTCCATTGTTCTGACTGAACAAATAATTTGCTTTATCTCAATTCTATGCCTGGCTGGTATTTTTCCTTTTCAGGGCTGGCTTGTAGCATCCTCTGAATTGCATTCTGCGTGCTGTTTTTGTCTCTTGCTAGCAGGAAGAATTAATACTTTTGTTCACTGGTCATGCTACTGATGGCAAAATTGACTTGGGAATATTCTTTTTTAGAGGGTCAACATATGAAGCTTAGGAATTTCCAAACATTATTTGCTATATGGAAATGATAAAGGTAGCAGAGATGGTGAAGAGTTGAGATGAAGTAATTTGCCTTACTAACACAAGCTTTTGTGTAGCTTTAGGGTGAAGTGAGAGTGTTAAGACTGCACAATTTTTGGCTGCACTAGTTTTTAACATCTGTAATTCTTTGATCCAGTTGTTTTCAGTTATGCAAATCCATGTAATTCCTGTGATCTTCAGGAGAAAAGTACCATACATTTTGAGAAGAGTTGGACTTCAGGCTGATTTTTTACAACTTCAGCAAATGCTTCAGTTAAGGATTTAGCTGTTGCCTGTTGTAGCTGTTATGCGGTATTGTATTTTGCATAAAATGTGCAAAATGGTCTTTTTAAGAGTGGCTGCTAAAAACCATAGTTTGGAGTCAGGCAGCAGTTTCATCTTACGCTCCTCTTTGTATTACAATTCTGTAAAACTTTTGTTTACTGTAGATTAGCTACAGTACAATCAATAACTGCTATCTAAAGCCATGGAATAGACTTTGCAGTCAGATGATGTGAAATGATGCTGTAATAGCTTTCAATTTGTACATTGTATATTTCATAGAGCACAGTGTATCAGTGTTTGAACCTATACTTTTACCGTTTCCCAGCTAGTTTCAGAGGTGTACAGGAGAATCAATAATGTGACATCTGAAATGGCTGATGAAACATGTCTCTCTCTTTCAAACAGAAAGGAGCGTCCGATATCACTGGGCATCTTCCCATTACCTCCAGGAGATGCACTGCTAACACCTGACACACAGAGAGAAGCGGGAGAAACGCCTGGGTCAGAGCACTGGAAATTCCATGAGCTAAGCCAGCCACGGTCGCACACAAGCCTGAAGGTGAGCATTCAGCTTGGCTGCCTTATGTGCTTGAAGAAGCTCCCATAAACAGGTTATAGGTTGTTGGTGGGGAAAGAAAGCAAATGGAAGGGAAGCTCGGAAAACCCTAAGTCACCTTTGTATGAGCCAGATATGTTGCTTACTCAAATGAGCTTTGAAGGAACTTACTGGAAGAAACAGAGCTTGGGTTGTGTTTTCCAAGTGAGTGGTAATACTGACTACTTCTCTTACTCATAGGAGTGGGTTTTTTCTTTCTAAGGAACCTTTCCAAAAGGTCAGTCATTTGTTCTTTACACATTAGATATGTAACTAGATAGTTGTAAACAGGTTTGTTGCTTTAGTACTGTTTTAGAAGGAAAGCTTTGATTACTACACAGGCAGTACTCTTAAAGCAGCCTCTGTTACTATCAGGCATAGAGCATAGGTATACCACAGAGCTGAGAATGACCTAACTTTCCTAAATTAGCCTGTGATTATGATTTCCCTTACATGTAGCTTGGCCATAATTCCTGCAATTGTTCAGTGTTCCAGCAGTGAGCGGGTGGCATAGAACAAGCTGCAGACATGGAAAAATGGGGGAGTGGTGTTGGAGTGTGATGAATCTGGCAGTCAGGACTAGGGCACACTAAAACACAGCAAGAGGAGGGAGCTGCAGGGTGGTGAACAACCCCACAATGTGTAAAGTCTCCCTATATATTTATGTCAATGAGGGGTTTTTTTTGGAAGACTGTGAATGTACTGTTAGTTCTGAAAAGGCAGTCAGCTGAGGGGAATTTCCTCCTAAGTGAACTTCATACCTAGCAGCAAAATATTAAACTGATAAGAATTAAAAAGCTAACCACAAATCATTGGAACCCAGGGTCTTTTTCTTCTAAAGATCATATGGACATATAATGTAAAGTATAAATAATGGTTAATTATAACCATATCAAAGTAATTAAAAGGATTTTGGATCAAAAATTTTGTCACTTAAACTCTCGGCTAGGACTATTTTTGTATCATAAATTTGCCCTTCACCAGTTAACATCATTAGATTGACAGACTTCACAAGAGCTGACTGAAATACAACTTCCCATCCTGTCCCCTGAGAAAATTACATTGGTTACCGTGTATTGTCAAAATAGGCTTCTTGGTGTAGTTCTAAAGATAATGCACTGCTAAAAGAGAATTCACAGCACAGACCTAGTTAGGGTGAGTTGATTAGGTCCAAAGCAGCATCTTTGGTTTTAGATAAATGTAAAGTACTTCTGAAGTTATAACCAGGATTTGAAACTTTTTTCTCCTGATACTTTCATTCCTCTGAGTACTTTCAACATGAAGTATAAGGTGCAAGCAAGATTCTGCTGCTTTGAGGCATCTGTTTTGCTTTCATGCATGAACATTTAATTAATGGTGTCTCTTCTAAAAGTATCACAAAGAGAAGGTGTCAGGAGAAACACGGAAGGAAAAGACCGAGTACTCTGTAGCTCGTATAGTAGTAACATTGCTGGGTATCATAAAACAATAGTTAGCTGTCCTTCATTCTCTTCTGCTTATTTCTGCAAGGCATTGCAGATGAGCTGCTACTTCAGATTTAATTATCTAATTTTTGAACTAATTATCCTTTTTCAGGCAAAGTCTTTTGGTAACATTGCCAAAAAAGTCCAGTTTGCTAAGCCAACATAGCAGTGACTTTCAGATGCTTAGGCTTTGAGATATTTTGATTAATTCCTTGTCACTTAATGGAATTGTGTTTCGTTTTCATTAGTAGAACAAACATTCATGATTGTTTAATCAGCAGAGTTTCCAAGAGTTAGCTAACAAAATAAAAAATGCAGTAAAGTCAGGAATGTAAAATAGATGGGATTATTTGAAATTCCCATAAGGAAAAGACCATTCTCTTCACTGGTTTCTTTTGTGCTATCAAGCTGTTTTTCTTGAGCTTTGTGTTGAAAGTTGGTGATCAGTCTGTGCTGCATCAGTTAGTGGATGCTTTTGGAATACAAAGATGTAGTAATGTTTCAACAGAGCCAACAGCTCCACTGAGGTTTTATTCCTTGTTTGTGTGAGCTCTGGAGTCCCTTGGTGAGGGGTAGCATTTCCTCCCTCCTGTATCTGCTTGCTGAAGTATGAATCATTATCCAGTGGCTGAACTTCACCAACTCAAGAGGCAATTGAGTAAATTGTGTAGCTTTCCTTCCTTTTTTGTCTTAAAGGGACACATTGAGAGATGCATTTAGGAGCATCTGTTATTTGACTGTATTTTTGAATAGTTTTGTCAGAATATCAAATATTATTAATTGTGGGGTTTGTATTTTACTAAAAAAGGATGAAACCTGGAATAATTGAGAGGCAGGTTTTGAAATGCTGAATTTTGTTTCTAGGGCTTGCAAATTCCATGTGGGGAAGTCATTATAGGATAAAAGCTTTCTATTGATGCTGCTAAACATAAGTGTGTGTTTTCCTGCATACCCCCATGAATTAAAATCTTACCTTTCCAGGAAGTTCCAAAAGTAAATGTTTTGAGGTTATAATTCTTGGTAGTCTTATACTGTGTACCAATGGGGGAATGTGTGTCTGTATGCAAGTCTTACCTTATTTTCTTTTAAATAACCTTAAAATTCAGTTTCCCTTCCTTTTCAAAAAGGGATGCTGGCAGTACGATGAATTTGTGCTTCATAAAACCTAAACTTCTTCATTCCCGCCAAGTTCAGGTTTCCTGAGCCAACAGATACATTCTCTTTAAATGTCACAGACTTGTCTGGGAGCTTAGCTTTCACCTCCAATTCCCAAACAAAACCTAAAAGGACCTGTTATCAAAACTTACTATCCTGCCCTCGCTTATGGTGCATACCAGTGTTCTTGTTTCACCTTGATCTTTACCAAAGAGATTCCTCTAACTCTGCATGCTAGAAAATATTGGTCTAAACAGACCAATTTGTTTTCATATCTGCAGTGAACTCGTTTGATGGTATGTCTGTTTAAGTCGCAGTCAAGACCTCTGCATGCTGGTGTGGCTCTGGTCCTGAATGAGGGGTAAAATGTGAATGAGAGGAGACAAGCTGCAGAAGAGGGCTGTTAGTAATACCAGGTAGTAGCCTCTAGTTGTGTCAAACACAGTCGCCTGCCCTCAAGCACAGTGCCTGATGCAGCCCTGTCTGAGTAATGGTCATAATTGTAAGTCAGGAGCTGGATTAATAGCCAGACTTGTGGTTCTTGATGCAGTGTCACTGACATGTAAACTGTTTCCAGTAATCGTCTTCTAAGGAGGAGCTGTTTACCAATATTCCACAGTTGATCTGAATTCAACCAGACAAGCAGTCACTGCAGTTCAGTGTCTACTTCCCAATGTCATCCAGGCTTACAGTTAAGATTGGAAGCATGTAAAAACAGTCTGAATGCAAATAATGTACATGTATATCAGTTAAGTCAATGTTCTGCATTGGTGCTTTAATGTTTACTTTTAAGATGATGTTTGAAAGTATCATGCACATTTAACAATATTGATTTGATATCAGCTTCGGGAAGATTGAGCAGTTCATTGTGCAGCTAGGAGGATTACTAGTACAGGAATACTGCCTGTTGTCTAGGAGACTTTACCAGAAGACCACCATAAAGTTGTGACTATTATTATCAGCTGAGGTCAAACATTAGCATTAAAAACAAGGGCATGTTTTATGTGGCTATAACCTCCCCAAGAGAAGTGAAACATCCGTAGTCTAAAGAGTAATCTGGCAGTACTGGCTTATTCTTCCCATTCCTGTTTCTTTGCGTTTGCATATTCTTTAGTAAAATACAGTAATTTCGGTATTCGTTCTTCAGTTTATATGCCAAACTCTTCTAATAGTTCTTTGAGTTAATTTTTTAATGGCAATTACTGTATTTTAGGATGAGCTTTCTGATGTTAGCCAAGCAGCCTCCAAATCTACTACTCCAGCATCCACAGCTGCTTCAGATGTACCTGTACTGCCTGCTGAAACTCCTCAGAAGGAAGATGTTGAAGGGCTTGCAAAGGGTGCAGATATGCCAAGTGAGAAGCCGGACATAGGCAAGAATATTGAAGTACAGGTAGCTCAAGAGACAAGAAACGTGTCCACTGGTGAGCCTGCTTTAACTCTTTAGTGTATGTTTACTAAGGACCTCATTTAGTCTGTTACGAAATACCTTAATTATTGTGTCACCAATGAGAAATCATTTTTGACTCTGGTTTTAGGTATACAGAGTTTTGGTAAGAGATACAGGTCTGTTGTTTATGGGTAGCTTTAGCCCTTATTTTTCTAGAATAAGAATCATTTATGACATTTCCTTGTAAACAACAGAAGTGACACTCATCTAGACATAAAAATTCATGAGATGATAGACATCTGCTTGGTTTCAGTTGCAGACGTAGTGGGAAATAACTGGCATTGGATGACGTATGGTAAATTCAGGAGATACTTAGAAATTCCACTGTCTGCACTATCAAAATCTATAGGTCTTAATTAATTACCTTGATAAGTCCTTGAACAGAAGTTTACTAAGTTGGTGATAGATTATTAACAACTGCATGTAGGCAATGTCGTTAAGTGGTGGTGATCTTGTTTATGGAGATGTACCGCTTGCTTTTCCCTAGGTGGAAACGAAAATGAAGAAAAATCTGAAGTTCAGGCAATCATTGAATCAACTCCTGAGTTGGATATGGATAAAGATCTCAGCGGATATAAGGGTTCTAGGTGAGTTGTGTGTTGTGATCTGAGTAGGAAGATCAATTTTAGAAGGCACCAGACTTCAGTTTTGAGCTTGTGACTTGTTTAGAAACTTTACCAGACTGAGATCATGCTTTATATAATGAATCTCCTACTTCTGTGGCGTTGTTTCCCCAAATTCCCTCTTTTAACTATAACAACAGTTCTTTATTTTCTTGCTACACCTGATGAATGTTCAAGGTATTTCATATTACAGCAGACTTAAGAAAGTTTACATATTCTTTCTATATTTCAAGCAAAGGGTCTGACTAAAAGGCCTTTTCTCAGTAGATCCAGGTTTCAAGGTACTAGCAGTTTCCAAGCTGGGCCCTTGTGTTTTCATGCCTATCTTTAAAATCTGGATTTATGGTTGACTTTCCAAGGTTACAGCATTTATTCATCAGATTCTGATGGAGGAATCCCAGTGTTAGCAGACTGCATTTGTCTGAGTCTGCTTCCTTGCAGGCTTTTCCATGTGAAGTATGACATTTATTTCCTAAGCTCTAGAGCCCCATGAAATAAATGCACAAGTACTGTTTGAATAGTGTGTGTGAGGTGCCTGATCTTTTAGTAGGCAGCCCTGGAAAAAAATTAGGGTCTAACCCCAAGTCCTTCAAATACATTATGTGTCTGTGTATTTCACTCCTGTGATGAGGTAAGGAGAAATTACCTTGTATATTGAAAGTTAATGGCATAAAATAGTTGTGTGAAAGGAGCCCCTTTTCTGGCCAGAGGAATATTTTGATCTCTGTTTGGTTCTTTTGCATTCTTGTTATATTAAATGACCTTCAGTTTGGCTGAGCTGTTTGTTCTTCAGGCATTTGGGCTGACTAAGTCCTGACAGGGCTGAATTTCTGTATGCCTAAAGGTGATAAGCTCTAATTTATTAAACTCCTGAGCAGCTCAATATCAGCAGTTCCCTCAAGTTTGGGATCCTGATGCCAAAGTAATAATTGAAAATAGAATCTAGGACTCTCAGCCAACTGAAAGCTTCTGAGAATTTTACTTCTGGATTTTTTGGGAGAGATAACAAATGAAATGGTAAAACCAGAGATAAAGCTTTCTTCATTGTGGGAATGTTTTCCTTCTGCTTTTTGATGTCTTGTTTTAATTCTTTGAATAGCACTCCTACCAAAGGCATAGAGAACAAAGCATTTGACCGTAACACAGAGTCACTCTTTGAAGAGCTGTCATCTGCTGGTTCTGGCCTAATTGGAGATGTGGATGAAGGTGCAGATTTACTGGGTAAGAAAGGTTATTTAAAAATGCAGCTTACAAGAACTTTCCTTGTTAGTGGAGTGCTTAATTGTCCTTGCTGGATTTACTGTTAGGATTCATTTGCATTAAAATCATTTGAGTATCATCTTAAGATGGTCATTGGAATGCAAAATAGCAGAAGAAAGAGTTTGTTCTTTCTTTCCATATAATGATATCCGCCTTAATCTTTTGGGGCACTTCTTTGTGGTACTCTGTTTCAGTTTTCCCTCTGTTCTCTGACACAAGGATTTTTATCTCGAGCGAGGATGTCTGTCTTGAACTGGTTTTAAGTAGTTTAATGCAGATTCTGCCCAGTCTTTAATGGCTTGGCTTTATCACCTCTATATGGAATTTAACTTGTAAGAGAGGATTGCAGCAGTGTGCAGTCATGGTAATTTGAGAATTAAGCCATTAACTAGAAGGGGAGGAGAAACCCACACTTTTCCCCCTGCTACTTGTGTGCTGACTGAACAAAATATAAGTTTTGGGAATATGAGTTGATCAGGAGCAAAAAGGTCATTAAAAGCATCTTTCTGTAAACAACAAGAAAAGATATTTCTGGCCATATTGATGTTCAGGCCTTATTTTGAGATGATGAAAGCTGGTACTATGGAATGCATGAAATGCAAATGCAGCTCTTGTGTGTTTTAGAAATGAGTTGCATACAGAAAAACAGCCATTTGCTTCTGTTGTCTGATGCAGCAGAAATACAGATTGTCAGTAGTATTACTTAGAACTGTTGTGTGTGCAATCTGGATTTCTGGTTGTTCAGTGTTCCACCAGAAACTTACTTTACATCAAGCAGGTGATGTTTCTGGAAAGTATTACTCACCAGGAGTAATGGGCCGGTCTGAGATGGTTTTTCTTTGTCACTCTGCTGGCTTGAGCAGTGAGGACCATCAGATCCTTGTTGGAACATACTTAATCCAAACCTCTTGTACTCTCCTGTCACATGGGCAACTAATTATACATTCTGCATGCAAAAATGTAGATACTGGGGGAATACTAACTTCCATCCATTAGCTATGTGATTAATTGTATAAAGAAATAGAATTACTGTCAGGACTTCTTGATGCTCTGTTTTCCGTGGGCAAAAATAACAACCTTTTTAGTGTAACCTATCAAAATGTTGTCACTGACTACTTTGCCATTAAGCTACTGCATTGTGTGCAAAATGAGCACGTTGTTATAACTGCATTTGTAAGGTAGAACGTGTTGGTCTAAAAGTTTTACTATACAATCATCATTTCACTCTGGGCACAGCCATAGTCCAGATTACTCTTTATTACTTAAGAGCCCCATCTACAACCGGGTTAACCAGTGTGTTGCGAGCATTTGGATCTATTCTAAGAAAGCATTAAACTTCAGTTTGGAGTTCTGTCCAAGTAGTTAATTGGGATTCTCTAATCTGTTTTCTCTTGGGCTGCATACCCAGGGGAATATTCTGGTGTGTATGCTTCTTTCTTAACACAAGTTCTCTGAAACCTGTTGCTTCTGCAGTTAGGCTGTTCTTGGCTGCTGCGCTCATCAAATACATTCTCTGCATTTATTTCCCTGCTTGGTAACATGTTTTTTTGCCTTTGCACTCTGGCTTTCTAATTTTTGTTCTTGCATTATAAAGGAGGTTGAAACCTGTTGGGAGGTGATCCCAGGTGCTTTTATCTGTGAATACTGGACATATTTAAAAAGCAATAACCACTTGAATAAAACCTCTCGATGACTGTAGTGTGGAGGATTTATCCAGATAGTGGTAAAATAGCAATAGCTGATCCAAGTTCCTTCACTATTAAATGTAATTTAAATCCAAAACTCAGAGAAATTCCAAAAGAGGAAACTTTGGCTTGCATGTCTATTTTTAGATACCCTTTTTTGTTCAAATATCCAAGTCATCTGTTAGCAAACTTACTTGCAAGACTGTGCTTATAGAGTAACTTAAAAGGCTTCAATCATTAACTTTTCCCTTAGTTAATATTGAATCAGCATAATTCCTGTTATCAGTGTAGTGATTATATTTGCTGTGCAATATGTAAAATAATTATTTTTTTGCCTGAAAGTTTGTATCTCTTTTTTGTATATATTTTTTCTTTAAATCCTGCAAATTATCTGATTTTAGGCATGCAAACAGGAGGGTGAGAAATTGGTTTTCCATAGTAGCATTTTGATTTGAAACTTACTGAATGGCTTCGCATTTCTTCCAAGTACTGGGCTTCTAAATGATTTTGCAGAAAATGAGCTAAACTTTTCTTAGGTTACTGGTTTTTATAAGGGTCTAACCAATAGAAATGGTTGTGACAAATTTTAACATCTATCTCTTGTATAAATCCTGCTTCTAATCACATCCCATTGCCCTTTGATTTCTTCGGTAGCGCCTTTGTTTTAATTAGCTCTTACTTCATAAGTCTAAATCTTCTATTGCTCTTCGCTCATACTACACCTTACATGAACTGTTTCTTGTTCTTGTTTTTGCTCTACATGGAATGCATGGGCTATAAAGACCATAATTTCTTTGGTAAGGTATCATTTGCTCTGGGGAAATCTGCAGGGCTTTTGCAATCTGAGCTTTATAATTCAGCATGTCTTGTGTCTATAAGTGGTATACTTTTGTGTTTAACATGGTATAAAAGACAGTTGAGCATTTTAAACCTAACTTTGTGTGCTGATACTTCTCAGTAATGCTGTGGTTGTTTTGATTTAGTAGTATTGTAATCTTCAAAATGGATAGAGTAGGTGGAGGTAGCACTAGCCACTAGCCTGTGGCTAGCCAGGGTTGCCTTTAAGTTTTAATTGAAGTCAGACTGGGAAGAAGGTGGAGGGAAAAGCTAATTGTAGAAGGCAGGTCAGTCCTGAAACTTCAGATAGCTCACGACTTTACTGACAAACTTGTCATACCTAAAATTCAGCTGGTTTTAGACAATGGCAAAACATAGATTTTATAAAAGCGTCCATTTTATCTGCTAATTTCATGTGTTTGTTTCCTTTAAAAAGGAATGGGTCGTGAGGTTGAAAACCTTATTTTGGAGAACACTCAGCTGTTGGAGACAAAGTAAGTGAGAATATAGTATGTAAAAAATCCTGGCCTTCTCTGTTGTATTTTGTTCTTTCTTTATTATCTTCATACACAGAAAAAGGAAGTTATACAAGTGTACTTTCAGTTCCAAGAGTAGTGGTGCTGCAAGTATTTTGATTCTGCAGGTCTACTTGGCTAAATATGTAGCTTAATTCTTTTAGAATTCTGGTATTCTTATGGAAATCAAAGATATAAGAAGCAAAAGCTGCTTTTTGTTACTGCTACAAGAAATGCAGTGCTATGTCCTAGTGTGATCCGCTCCCTTTGCAGTTACAGTTATAAGTGCAGAAGCTAATCCGTTTGAGCACTGTTGAGGAACCTCTAAGCAAACTGTTCTGATTTATCAGTCCTTTTTTCTAATGCAGAGTTGTGAGTGTGTTTGGGCATTTGAGGTCTGTGGGGAAAGAATTTGACCTGGTTTAGAAAGCTGTACTTTTTACAGCAGCTCTATGTAAGAAACTTGTAGGTCTTCAAGAACAAAATCAGGCTGAAGCTTTAGTATGAGTCAACGATCATCCTTGTAATGGTGTATTTTAAATGTTTGTGTAGAAATGCACTGAATGTAGTGAAGAATGATTTGATAGCAAAGGTGGATGAGTTGACCTGTGAAAAGGATGTACTACAAGGTGAACTGGAGGCTGTAAAACAAGCAAAGCAAAAGCTTGAAGAGAAGAATAAGGAACTGGAAGAAGAGCTGAGGAAGTAAGTTTAATGCCATGGTTGTAAAAAAGACGGATAACCCCCCCCACTGTGATATCTAATGCAACTGTCTCTCATTTTGTATTTAGAGCTCGTGCAGAAGCAGAGGAGGCAAGACAGAAAGCTAAAGAGGATGATGATGTAGGTGTATGTGTGTATGTGGGGTTTTGTATTTATAATTCACAATGGGACATTATAAACTCACATGTGTTGAGTGCTGCTAAACTTTACTGCTTAATCAGTAGTGAACTTCCTCTGTGTATAGAAAAGATAGAAGATCTAAAGAGCACAAGTAAACTTAAACACACCATGTCTAGTTTTCTTTCCTTCCTCTCTGCCCATTATTGTTAATGTTCTTTATGTTGAGCTGTTTTTATTCAGATTATGCTACATACAAAGGATGGGGAGGAGAGGAAGGTAAAAGCAAGTCAGTTTTACAAAGCCACAAATGATTTGGAAT
The DNA here is from genome assembly GCA_039877255.1 of Loriculus beryllinus. NCBI lineage: Eukaryota > Metazoa > Chordata > Aves > Psittaciformes > Psittacidae > Loriculus > Loriculus beryllinus. The sequence goes on from JBCJKH010048379.1 coordinate 45,843, forward strand.
CTGGAGTTGTGCCCTAAACTGACTCTTATTGGAACGCAGAGGCTGACTCTGCAAGGCCCTACTGTGCTCCTTTGTTTGTCCTATGTTTGGTTTTTTGTGTGTTTAGAGTGATGTCCCCACTGCTCAGCGGAAGCGTTTCACTCGTGTTGAAATGGCCCGTGTTCTGATGGAAAGAAATCAGTATAAGGAGAGATTGATGGAGCTTCAGGAAGCTGTCCGATGGACTGAGATGATAAGGTAAAAGGTTCTTCCTAGAGCTCCTTGGATTTTACAGACTCTTGATTTGTTTTGGTTTTTTTTAGCTGCAGAGTGATCTGGTCATTAGGTTTTGAGGCCTTAATTGCCCTTCTCCTTGTGTCCCCACATGCCTGTGAACAAATTTGGTTTCAGGTTTAGACCTCATAGCAGCCTTCCAGTATCTGTAGGGGCCTACAGGGATGCCGGAGAGGGACTCTTCATCAGGGACTGTAGTGAACAGGACAAGGGGGAATGCGTTTAAACTTAAACAGGGGAAGTTCAGGTTAGATGTAAAGAAGAAGTCTTTACTATGAGGGTGGTGAGGAGCTGAAACAGGCTGCCCAAAGAAGTGGTGAATGCTCCATCCCTGGCAGGGTTCAGGGCCAGGTTGGACAGAACCTTGGGTGACATGGTTTAGTGTGAGGTGTCCCTCAGGCAGGGGATTGGAACTGGATGATCTTAAGGTCCTTTCCAACCCTAACTTATATGAATCTAAATTATGGCCATATAATTTAATATTGTCTAAATTGGTTCTTGGTGAGCCCTCAGTGAAGATGAGTTATTTTGTAGGATGTGCAGTAAGCATCCCTTGAAGAAACGTGTATATTCTGGAACATTTACAGAACTTGGTAATTGTAAAAAAGATTTATTTGGTGGGCAGGAAAAATTGATGTGTGTGTCTGTGCGAACATCTTAAAGCAGTGAGCCCAATTGTCAAAACAGAAATAACATACAGTCTTCAGACTGAGTGTAATCCGTTTGTGAGGACTTATCTTAAACAGCTTTAAAAACTGTGGAAGGTTTATTAAATATAAAGATGGTCATTTGGTCTAAATTGCAACCTGAATATTGAGTTGTCTGGAAGGTATGATTTTCAAAGCATAAGTGTTCTGCCTTGGAACTCAGCCCAGCTTGTTCTTGACACATCCCACATGTCCAGAGGTAACACCGTCATTTGGTGCCGCCTGCTGTCAGGCAGAACAATGGCATTTGATTTTTTATTGTCCTCAATCCCTGTGAGCCATTTGAGTCTGAGAGGAAAAATACATATTCCCAAGCAGACATGGCTTGCTTTTCTATAGCTGTTTATCTGCTGTAGAAATCCTCTCCTATCTCTGCTAATGCGTCTGTGGCTTCAGGAACGATCACTTTGTAATTTTTTTTTCACTGATGTGTTGAATAATAAGAGGTTTTAAAATAAAAAGCAATGGTTAAAATATTAAAGAATTAGGAGGCAGAAGAATTTAGGATGGTTTGCTGTTTTCTTCTAGCTGTTTTCATTGCAAAGTGTTACACAAATTTGTCTCTTCTGTCTGAAAAGCACTCGCCAGTTGTGCGTTTGATGCAAGTAAATGTGGATGATGTTTCCTGCGTTATTCCAGTTCACCTAGTGAGAATTGCAGTATTGTGCTCTGATCAGAAAAGAAGTGGCAATGGGAAGAAACAGGCTTTGATACTTTTGATATGTTATCCTGGGTTTTTTTAAGTAAGTTACACACTGTTCTTCTCCTTTTTTTAATTAATGCTTACTCAGTGAAGTTCGAATTCATTTCTTGTAGAGCATCAAGAGAAAATCCAGCCATGCAAGAAAAGAAGAGATCAAGCATTTGGCAGTTGTAAGTATTGAAATGCAGCTCATTGGCAAAACCAAATAAAAGACCCTCACCAATTAGCTGGCACATTTTTGTATGTTAGCTATTATCTTTTGGCAGATGAAGGCATCTTAACTCTTCTCCTCTTGTTACCTAGCATGCCAGCTCGGTAAGGCTGTTCTTGAAGACAAAATGTGTCGTAAGCTGCATCGCATAGTGAATGGCTGTGCACTTTGTGAAGTTAAATGCCAAAGTGCTGTATTTTTTTATTCTAGTCTGATATGCACCAGGACTCTTGTTTTGATTGTTTTATTAGTATTCTTTTTAATGGTGAAAAATAGAAACCTGAATAGCTTGTGTGGATTGCATTTATTTCAGCTTCCTTTTCCTCTATGATGTCCAGCTTAATGGTTGTTTAAACTCTCCATTCTAACTTCAAGCTCTTTAAATATGAAAGTGTTATTCACAACAAAGTAACTGTCAAATAATCCTTTTGATTTAGTGGTTTGCTGATAACTGTTCTCTTTTAGCCTGGGAAATGGGGTTTTTAAAGTGCTCTGTGCATGAACTAATATGCTTCATAAAACTGTCTTCCAGATGTGATACTCACATCCTAATTTTGTCGGTTCTCTGTAGATGCTCATTCAAGATGAAGGTCCCATTACATGGATAGACAAATGGGATAAGAATTCCTTGAGAATTTTTCTTACTGACACGAGTTTCTGTGCTTTGAGAGTGTTGCTGAGTGTGGTGGCTGATGCTATGTTGGGCTCCAGTTTCTTAGTCTGACTGGCTTAAGCAGGCTAGCATATGCAGTGTTTTGTCTGCATAGTTAAATTTAGATGCAACTTACAAATCTTAATTTCCATCTTTCTGTTTTCTTCTAGCTTTAGCAGGCTCTTCAGTTCATCTAGCAATACAGCTAAGAAACCAGAACCTCCTGTCAATGTAAAATACAATGCTCCAACCTCACATATTACTCCATCAGTCAAGAAAAGAAGCAGCACCTTATCTCAGTTACCCAGTGACAAATCTAAAGCCTTTGAATTCCTCAGTGAAGAGTAAGACATTTTGCTTTTATAATACTAGATACGCTTTATCAAGTATTTACTCTTTTATTCCTCTGAGATAAATAGTATGCTGATAAGTGAAGTATAATATTCTGAAATTTGTGTTGATACATAAAAAATTAACATGGTGCAGACTGAAAAGTGTTAGTGGATGAGAACTTTAGGAACCTGGCAGTAGTATTCTATTTGTAAATATCACTGCCTTTCATAAAAGTGCATTTAGGCACAGGATGCAGCACCTGGTACACTTTTATATGCAAGTGGTGTAGCTGAGCAATGGCACTACAAGTACTTTCACTTTAAGTTCAGTGGAAAAATAGAGCAACATGAGTCAGGCTGGCAAGTATCTGTAATTTTTTTTCCCTCTTGTCCTTCTTTTTGGCAATGTATACTTTTGGCTTACAACTTTTAAAGCTTCTAGTGGAGGTACATGACCCAAGTGTATTGTGTATAAGGATGCTGATAACAGACTTTCTGGTTTTGCCTGTCTTTCACAGGTCTCTTAGAAATAGCCCACAGGAAACCTGGTGTTCTGTAGGTGCTGTGTGAAAAACTAGTGATCTCTTTGGTAACCTAGTGCTTACACAGAGGTTGAGTTTGACAGCAGCTCCCATTAATAAATAATAGGTTCTTTAATAATGATTCTTCCCTAGAACTGAAGCCAGTTTAGCCTCACGCAGAGAACAGAAGAGAGAGCAGTATCGCCAAGTGAAAGCACATGTTCAGAAAGAGGATGGTAGAGTGCAAGCATTTGGCTGGAGTCTACCTCAGAAGTACAAACAGGTATAAGGCTTATGTTTTCAATTGTAGTGGTAACAACTTCATGTTTTATGTAATTTGAACAGGGAATAATTTAAAAGCTCGTGCTTTGTGGTTAAAAGAGTCTTTCTAATAAAAACCACGGTGCAAAGCTCTTAATTGTGTTTAGTGAAGTCTGATCAATTGATTCCAAAGACTGTAAACCTCCTTTAAATGGGGAAACCTTTCTGTTTCTCCTTTTTTGGTCCTAGGTGGCAAATGGTGGCCAGGGTGACAATAAGATGAAGAACTTGCCTGTACCTGTTTACCTGAGACCTTTAGATGAGAAGGATACCTCTATGAAGGTAGGGTGTACTTATAGTGATGATAAAAAGACTCAGCCTATAGCTTGAATAGTCTTATTTTGGCCTCAGTTCTCTTTTTTAAATGAAGGTGTTTCTTTCTAAAGCATAGGGGAATTGTAAGCTAAGCTGCAGTAGAAATGTACATGACTTTAAGGTTAATGAATTCCTTAAAATGGACTACATATATATAGTGATTAATAACTTTTAATAAGCATGTTTAACAGTGGCGTGTCTCTTTTTTTGAAGTTTGACATCTTAAGTGAAGTATTTATTTTTCTTTCAAGCTGTGGTGTGCTGTAGGGGTAAACCTGTCAGGAGGGAAGACACGAGATGGTGGGTCTGTGGTTGGTGCTAGTGTGTTCTACAGTGATGTGGCTAGTACGGATGCAGATGGCAACAAGCAGCAAACAGGATCTCAAAGTAGCTTAGACAGACTAGACCAAGAACTCAAGGTAAGGTCACCTGAAAGGCATGTTGAATAGTTTATATAGTTAAACGCCTTTGCACAATATTGATCTACAGTTATGTGATAATCAGGCTTATTACAATTAAGCTTATTTTTCCTGGGTAGTCACAACCCCAACTTCTTTGGGTTATTGAATCCAACTACAAAAATACTGGGATTATTTCCTGTGTACCAGCTTGCTGGCAAATCTGAGGAGCAAATCAATTTTGCATCAAAATCATGCACTTCTCATACCAGTCCTGCCAGCTTTAAAAGGCATTTGTGACAGAATTGTTCATGTTCTGACTGCCATTTAAAACAAGGGCTTTTAGGTGTCTCTGGCATTATTTAAACGTGTTAGTCTTCATGTTTTCATGAAGAAGCAATGAATGGAATTCATATTATGGACATAAAAACAAACGCTTAACTCGGAAGTGTTTTGGGACATCACATTAATCTGTGGTGATACTGAGTATGGTAGCTGTCATGTAATTATGTTCTTATGTAGCTTTATACTTGTCTAATTGTATAATTGTGCAGTATAATTATTTTTTATAGTTTTCTACACAAGCATAAAATATGAAGTGGTCTTATATTCCCGATACGTAAAGAACAAGTACCTATATGTGTTTTTACAATGTCATTAAGGATATTTAACGTATCACATTTACGTATAATTCAGTAGTTGGTAATGCGAGAACATACGAAACCGAAGGCAATAGTTCTCTTCTTGTCCCTCTTCCTGTTGTTTTTCACTTGTTTTACCTTTATTCTCCTTCAGGACCAGCAGAAGGAGCTGAAACATCAGGAAGAATTATCCAGTCTAGTTTGGATCTGTACTAGCACACATTCTGCTACAAAAGTTATCATTATTGATGCTAATCAGCCAGGAAATATTCTGGACAGTTTCATTGTTTGCAATTCTCACGTGCTTTGTATTGCCAGTGTACCAGGTAAAGACCTGTGATGGTTTAGCTCTTACTTTAACTGCATCTTACTTGGATTTTCTTATGCAATGAAAGACAAAAGATGGGGTAATTGGTGTGGTCAAGTGTTACTGTAACAGCAAGAAAAAGTGTTTACTTGTGGAGGAAACTATTGGGTTTCTCCTATTCCACTCTTTGGTTGCCTCCTGACCTGAATTAACTCGAAGGTAGAGAGATGTCAGCAACCAAGACTATTTTGTCTGCGATATTATAAATTGTGCAATAGTGCCAGTGCTGTATGGAAATATGCATTTGGTACTTGTTGACACGTCATAAAGGAAAAATGGTGACTTTTTAGAACTCTTCAGCCTCTTGGAGATAAGGAGCAGATCTTGGAACTTCCTATAGAGGGAATCCTTGTTACATTGAGAGTGTATGTGGATAGTGTACTGAGGGAAGTGTAATAGGAGGATATTATAATTCTGGAGAAGAACTAATTGTGCTTTTGGATTTCTTGGTTTTTTGGCATATGCTTATAGGAGATGATGCTTTTGTGGTATTTGGCAGCATCTTTAATGTCTGCTGATCATGTTAAAATAAACTTGTAGATAGGTATCTGTGTTAAATCTCAGTTGCTGGAGAATTCATTCAGTTTGAAGCTTAGTTTGTGACTAGATAGAAAACTGAGTCACCTTTATCCCTTCAAGAAATGTGAGTTTAATCTCTTTCAGGAGCAAGGGAAACCGACTATCCTGCAGGAGAAGAAGGGTCTCAAGAAGCAGATCCCAGTCAAGTGGACAAGTCCTCTCTGTGTGGAAGCATGACTAGCAACAGCTCTGCAGAAACCGATAGCTTGCTGGGAGGAATAACAGTGGTTGGCTGTACTGCAGAGGGTGTTACGGGAGCGCCTGTAGTTCATGATGCAAACGGTGCCTCTCCAGTGACAGATAAACAGTCAGGTATGAAAACCTTACATATGTCAGGGATGGCCAAACACCACGAGGTGTAAGTGAAAAATTAATGGTATATTTAATGTAACAGCTTCCTGTAAACAGTGATAACATGAAACAAATACCAAATACAGGAAATGGTTTGGAAGTCTGACATATTTGCACTGCATGATTGTAGCTGAACACTTTGTGGAGATGACATTAAATGGATGTACAAAATCCCTTCTGTAAAATACTTTTCAGAAAACTCTTAACTTGTGCTTGGTCTAAAAAGAGCTTTTGAGTTATTCATTATTTGAAGTACAGATCTTGCTGACAAGTATTAGGGAGAATGTGAATGCCTTCAATCTTGTAAAGTCTTAATAGAGATACAAGTGGAGCTGCTTGCTTTACTGATATTCTTAATACTTTGTCATATGTCCTTCAGAGCTGTATGGTGATAAGATTGTTAATGGGTATGTGGTTGTTGGATTTGTTCACTGTTATTCTAGTTAATCACTTAAAGGGCAATGAGTCACTGGTTGATACTTAAAATGCATTTGACACTTGTTGACACAGTGTAACCTACTAAAGTTTGGGTGTTTGTAATGTTTGGGTTTTTTTTTTTCAGATGAACTATAAAATCTGGATTGTGACCATCTGGTTATTACAGCTATTCACTTAGTTCTGGCTTACTTAAATAAATAAGAAGAATTTCACAGCTGTTAAGCTTTTCAACTTTTTTGTTCCATAGATACTGCAACTGAAAGTAATTCAGTAGATGAGAACATTCCAACAGCAGAGGAGGCAACAGAAGCAACAGAAGTCAATGCAGGGACAGAAGACACAGCTGATATTGCACAAAGTGGAGTCTACACAGAGCATGTTTTTACAGATCCTTTGGGAGTGCAGAATACAACAGAGGCATCTCCAGTGTACCAGCCAAGGTACACAGTCTCAATCCTCATGCCTCTTAAAATGTATTTAGAAAGAAAAATACTATGTTTGTAGGAACATAACATGGGGATGAAATAACTACTGGTTTTTTTTCCTTGTTAAGTATGTTGAGGTTTATATAAGTAGTCTTGGTATAAAACACTCTACACTTTGCTTGCATGGAAGGGTCACCTGTGTACAGTCGTTTGTCTGTGCACTTATATCCCTTGAGTACAGATACCTTCATAAAGGAGTAGTGAGTGTCCACCACTTTGTCACCATGTCCTCTCACAGGCTTCATGTGAATGGCACTAGAGATGCCTGTTTAAGTTCCTTGTTTGATACCTAAATAACTTTCAATCAAGTGGTTCTTCAAATGTATGTTACTTTTCTCAAAATAGACAGTCTCTGTGTAGTTACATGAGTGGAGTAGTTTGAAAGCAATCAGTACTTCAAATCTTCAGCAATCTTCACTCTTCAGACACAAAAATATACAGCTTATTTATCTTAACATGTACCTCTGATGCTGTGACTCTTCTGCCATTCCCCAGGGATAACAATATTGACAAGTGTGAATGGAACCTGAATTTCCTTTTATAAGTAAACATCCACTGGAAGAGATTCATTGTTATTGAGATTTTCATCTGTATCCTTGTACTTTCCTGCTCAGCTACTGGTTTTGTAAAATGCCTTATGTCCTTCAAAAGTCAGTGTAGAAACTAACAGCAAAGAATTGGATGTCAAGGTTATAATCTGAGTAATCTGTGCACTTTATTCAATGTATTTTAACTGTGCTTTTTTTTTTTTTAGTACTGAGTCAGAGTTATATAAAGACGTTGCAGTTTTGCCAAATGAGCAAGATCTTGTGAGAGAAGAAGCACAGAAAATGAGTAGCCTTTTACCGACAATGTGGCTTGGAGCACAGAACGGATGGTAAGAAAATGCTCATCTTGTTAAATTCATTTGGAAAAACTATTTTAAACTTGCTTCTTGTGCCTGCAGGCCCGATAACTGTCTCGAGTCAAGATTAAGTGCAAGAGGATCTCAAGAAAGCCAAAACTTTGTGCACTTTGCTACATTTAGGAATTACAAAATTCAAAGTGTTGTAGGTGATGAGCAAGCTCTTTTTGGTGGATAACACTTGAATCTCCAGAAAAGTTTTGCTTGGTTTTTTGTAGTGAAAGAAATTAAGGTCTCATGATCCCCTAGCATTCAGTATGTTGTTACACTGGAAAAATGTACTGCCCTTTTTACTGCGGATGTATCTGCAAAGGAGTTATGTTTTAGGCCTCTAAAAAGCCATCCTGCTGCTTAGGAGTTTTTTCTTTCATATTTTTCAGTGGAAGATGAAAATTTATTTCCCTTTGGAATTCAGTTATAGGGGTTTTGCTTGTCTTTTTTTCTGTCTGGTAGACCCTTCCTAGTGCTTTTAATCCCTCCTGATTTGTCTTTGCAGCCTGTATGTTCATTCGTCAGTGGCGCACTGGAGGAAATGTGTTCATGCCATTAAACTTAAAGATTCTATTCTCAGTATTGTGTAAGTCCTGAAAGATGTAAATCATAATCAACCTTTGTTAAAATACTTGCAAATTAGTTTTATATTTCCTCCTTACATATTGGGAATGTCAGTTGCCATAAATGCATGCATGTGTTTCAAGGGGCAGTAGAAAACATTTGGGGAGTAAGGAAAATAAGAGGAGTCTTCTGTCTGTTGGAAGTACTATAGGTCAAATGATCTGTAGCTGTATACTTGGTATGCTTAGTGGTTGTATGCTCAAAACATAGGTTGTTATCCTTGGTGTTTTCTTCAGGCATTGTAGCTAGATGTGTTTTAAGCTTTCTGCACTGGATTTTGGTGCTTTGTTACTGTCCCTTCTCTTGAGCTATAGTATAGAAATCAAAACACTAGGGCTAACATCACTATAAAAAGCATGCTGAAATCTAAAATGTTTATACCTTTGAACTTGCAGTTTGAGAAATGCAGTCTAATAGTGTATATTCTTGTGCCTCCTTTTTTTCCCAGACATGTAAAAGGAATAGTATTAGTTGCACTAGCTGATGGAACACTAGCAATATTTCACCGAGGAGTTGGTAAGCATTCTATTGGATCTTGAAACTGGTGAGGTTGGAACAGCATTTAGGGAAGAAATGTGCCGTTTAGAAACAGCGTTTTGAAAATGTATTCCTCAGTGGCCTTTTTACAGGTTGGAATCTTGAGAAATCTTCCTAGTATTTCAGTTGCAGTTTTGGGTACCAGTTTGCACTGTTATGGTGCATTCCTAGAATTTTTTTGTACTCTGAGGAGGAGAACGGGCTCTATCTGAGCTAAATAGTGGAAAGCCTGTTAATAAAGTCTTTGATCATCATCTCTTCTGCTGCTTTTGTCACTCTCAATAGTCATGTCTTCTGTTTTGTTATTAGTGTTCCTAATTGTCTGTGGCAAAGTCCTTCAGTGAGAATTTTGTAAACTCAAAGTCTCAGTGGTTTATAATCTTCAAGGATTTTGAGTGAATGTCAGTGATGATCTGTGGCTTAGCTCAGTCTACAGAAGAATTTTACTTGGTGTTGAATGACCAAATTTAGTATGTTTTTAGGAGATTTTGGGTGCCTTTCTTAAGATCTTACAGCATGTTCTAAAAAAATCTTGATGCACTGGCCAACATTTGTGTTCAGTCAAGCAGCAAGTGCCTAGTGCTGTGTGGGTAGTTGCTTGTTGTAATGTATGCTGCTGCCTGTCCAAGTAAAGCATTTAGCACTAGGTAATTTGCTGGTTTTAAAAGTGTTTTGGTGTGTTTTGAACATGAGTCAGTGTACAACCTTATTATACTAAAAACGAAGTAGCATTTGGGATGTTGGTCTAACTAGGGTTTTTTAATGAGGAGCCTAGCCATAAATTTGCATTGATTTATCCAGAGTATTACAGTGCTTTTAAAAAATGAGACTGTTAAGATATTTGCCTGTACTTAGAAGTTATTTTTCAACTCGTGGAAACCTGTATTTTGTTCTGTTTTTAACTTTTCCTTCTGTTTTTAAAGATGGTCAGTGGGATTTGACGAACTATCACCTCTTAGACCTGGGCCGGCCACATCATTCAATAAGATGCATGACAGTGGTACATGACAAAGTCTGGTGTGGGTACAGGAACAAAATCTATGTTGTTCAACCAAAGGCCATGAAAATAGAGGCAAGTTAAAATAGCGTTTAAAATAATTCATTGTTAGATTTTAATGCCATCACGTGCCACAGGTCAGACTCCAGAGAACAGTTGTTTTGTCATCACTACAGAAACAAGCAACAAAACAAATTTGTCTTGGGGGAAGACTATTACATTTTCTTAAGATATTTTCATTGTTTTGGAAAACTTTAAGCCATGATGAGACAGTTCTCATTTATTGAAACCAATTTGGGGGTGGTGGGGTAGTTCTTCCCTTCTAGCTGGCCAAGAACTGGAAAGTGTCTTAGTACAGAGCTTGTAAGGCTAGCTCCCAAGCTGTTCTCTACATGCATGCCTCATTGTGTTCTCCACCCACCTCTAACCTTCTCTATAATCTGTCTTTGCATACTTCAGAGGTTTGTAAGCATAGGTCTTGAATGTGCTGTCCCTTCAGTTACGGAATAGTTTGCTTGTATAAGGTGTGTAAGCTGGTGTTTCTGCAGTGTTGTGTGTGTACCTGACATCTCAAGTACAGAAAGGATGTAAGGTTTTTGAACCATTAGCAGAATTAACATTTCAGGTTTTGCTAATTGGCCTGACACGTGGGTCAGACCATTTGAGAGTGACTGCTCAGGTCTTCTGAAAATATCAAGCGCCTAACTGATAATCTGTTTCTGTGAAGACTATATATATGTATATGGGAAAACCAAAATGAAGGAATGCATACAACAGTGGAATTGTTTGTGTATTATGCATGGTGGGTTTGTATGCAAGAGCAAGGCTTAACAGAACTAGGACGAAAACCACTTTTGGGGCATATGTATCGTGTGCTGTGGCAGGAGGACCTCATACCAAAAAGGCACCAGGTTAAATGGAGGCAGAAGCCAGATTAGGCTGGGATATGATATGTAAATGAAGACCTGGTAGGAAACTATGGCTTTGAGATCACACTCCAGGGAAGGAGTGTGATTTTTACTATTACTTTATCAGTACTGTATGGCAGTTGTACTTAAGCTTAACACTATCTGCTAGTGATCTTGCAAATCAGAGGGTCATAGTTGACTTAAGAAAATGGCCAGTATTGATTCCAAGAGTAACAGAAAAGTCTCTTACTCTTTCTTGTTTCATCTTCTAATTTAAAAATCTGATCTTTTGTAGAAGTCATTTGATGCCCACCCGAGAAGAGAAAGCCAAGTGAGACAGCTGGCATGGGTGGGTGATGGGGTATGGGTGTCTATTCGTCTAGACTCCACCCTGCGTCTCTATCATGCGCACACATATCAGCATCTACAAGATGTGGACATTGAACCTTATGTAAGCAAAATGCTAGGTAAGTTGATAAGAAAAACTGTTATATTCTTACACGTCTTGCTGTCTGGAGCTTTCTTTTCCTGTTATGGATCAGGCAGTTCTCATGGCAAACTAAGGGGAAGGGTGGATTGAAGTCAAATCCTGTTTGTGAGAGTGTGAATCTGGAAGTAGAAGCTTAAGTCAGTCTTTGAAGCATGATGAGGATGATAGATCTTCTGATACAGCCAGCTGGTCCTACTTAATATCCAAGGTGTCCTTAAAAGCTTAGAACTAATGAGAAAAATGGTGATTGGGTTGGGCAGGCATCAACAGAGATGCTAAAATCGTTCTCTTTTTTTACTATACTGATACCTTATTTTAAATCTTAAGAGTGGGAAGAATTCATTACTCGCCTGGAAAAACTGCCTCTTTTTCAAGAAAACACAAATGCAAAATGGCAAATTTTTATTGGTCTTGAAGCTAATAATCACTGAGATTTTTTTTTCCACTAATGTTCATGTAAAAGCAGTTTGACCACCTACATAACTCAACAAATGCAGGTCATGAGATACCTTTCAAAAGTAACTACTGAGCCATTGCGCTTAGCTGCTCAGCTACCTTCTGCTTCCCTCATAGTGCTAATGGATGAGAAATCAATTTTAATGGATGGGAAACCATTATCTTACATATGTAAACTCACCTTTTGTTTTGTTTGAGAAGTTACCCTGGTACTGTAAGCCCCAAAAGATTTTCCCCTGCAGCATTATGGAGCATTATTACTTTGTGCTTTCTCACAGTGTTAGTCTTCTGTATATGTTCACAACTTGTTGTAGTCTTTTAGGCTATCTTTACAACTTAAATACTCCTCTACCTTGTTTCTGTTTGAAGTGGGAGGGAATTACTTGTCTGTGTGGTTTGGGAGTTGGAGTTAAGATTCTCTGCTATGGAACTAAAATTATTCTTGCTCATAATTTTTGATGAAAAGCATCTTTTGTTTTTAGGTACTGGTAAACTGGGATTCTCATTTGTGAGAATCACAGCTCTTATGGTGTCTTGTAATCGTTTATGGGTAGGAACAGGAAATGGTGTCATCATCTCCATTCCATTAACAGAAAGTAAGTAAAATACAAATGAATAGCACTGTGCAATATGTTGTAGACACAAAGAGAATACTTAACGCCATTCAGATGCTTGCTAATGGGTAGAAAGCTTTACTGCCAGGTGTGAATCTTTCGGGTTTGTAACAGATTGGGCCTGTGTGATGTTCAGCACCTAATCTGGGCACGTGGTTACAATTACTCTGAGAAAAAAGCACATCTCCAAAATCTCATGTATTTCAATTTGAGCAGAGTTGCTGTAGCTTGAATGAAAGAGTCACTTTGAAGCTTTGGAGCTGTTACAGACATTAGCAGCGTTTATAGAAGTTTATTGTTTGTAAGAGATTATGTTAGTTTTCTAAGTAATGTTATTTTTGATTACCATGTGGTCACCAAAATAGTTTTTTGTTTGATTAGAGCAAGTTGGTATTGTTGCTAATTTCATTTGCTTTAGTTCATGAGAGTTCATCACAAAGCTGGTATAAAGGACTGGAACAGCAGTAGTACTGACTGCATTAAAGGACTTATTCAAAGTTGCAGTTCTAAACATTCTAAAACAGGGCATGAACTTCTAGGTAAAATCCCAATAATGCACATCCAGGTATCTGCTTAATATCAGACCCCAAACTCTTGTCACAGGCCGAAACTACTTGGGAGTGGGAGATGAAGCATTCAAACATGGACAGCTGAGCCTCAGGAGAAGGAAACAGTCTAGTTGAAGGGCAGAACAAACCTGAAATAGATAAAGTTTGGGAAGAATCTGTAATTTGATTGTATTTAAAACAAACAAAACCCCCAGTGCATGTGCCTGAGAGTAATGTTAAAACAGATGAACAGAAGTTTCAAAAAATGAAATGCAGACGTTTGATAGTCTGGGTTGTACTGTTGCTATATAGAAAGCACAGTCTGACTGGTGTCATTTTACTGTAATTTAATAGGAAAAACTCTTCATGTTGTATCTGCTTTGTTGAACAGCACATACATGCATTGTTTCTCATACTGTTCCATTACATTGTCCATCCATTCAGTAAATGTCTTTTTTTGCATTGCATGAGTGTATTAAGGGCAGACTTTCTATCATGAATTTGAATTACTTTAAATCATGCTTTCAAAACCTAGAGCTCTTAATTTGCGTCAAGCTTAATTCAGTGTTTCCACAGGAGTTTGGTTTTAGCATGGTAGTGAATATGAAATCAACCCTATTAAAGCTGTTAAGTTTAATTTAAGTTTTGTTGAATCAGAACAACTCTTTGTGGATAGCCTGAGAGTGGGTTTGAGAACCTTTGTTGCAAACAGTCATGGTTGTCAAAAGCAGTCACGTCCTCACATCAACAGTCATATATTTTAGTTCCCTGGGTCTCAGTACCAGGGCATCTTTGAGATCTGCAGGTGATGTTTCAAAAGGCACTTGAAAACATGAGTTATTTACTACTTTGGTAGCCTCCAGCCAAGGAAAGAGTGAAAGGGGAAACGCTGATAATCAGTAATGAATTTTGTGGTGATAAAGCACATAAAAGTGGCAGTGCTTTTGTTCATTTTGTACTGAAACTCTTATGCTGTTCTTTGACTTTTCATTGAATCATCTGTAATTACGTATTTGCTGGTTTTAGGAGCTAAAATTTTAAGCTCTACCTTATCAAAAACCAAAATATGGATGGTGGGTTCTCATTAATCCTTCTCCTCTACTGTCATACCTATCCATTTCCCCTTTCCTCCTTTCTCACTTTAGCTGTAATCCTCCACCAGGGACGTTTACTGGGGCTGAGGGGTAAGTGCAGATCCTGAACAAAAACCTCTTTTCAGGCTTCTAATAGCCACTTCAAGGCTGTTTCCCACTCCTTATAGATTTACCCTCTGTATGTTCCTAAATGTTTTTCCACTTGCAGTTACTGCATTGCAGCAGTTTTATGTTTGCTAAATGGCCACCAATCTGCTCAGCAGTTTAGCATATCATCCTGTGTTGCAGCTGAACTTTCATCCAGACTTTGTTTTTCTTCCAGCCAATGTGATACCATACCTTTATAACTTTGTCATTAATCCACATCATTTACTGTCTTGTTACAAATCACTGTTTCTTTCACTACTCTGATAGTCTTTGGAATGGAGATGGCTTGTATGTCTAGCATGAGTACTTCTGTTTTAATGGATTTTAAAACTTTCTGGTTAAAAACTAGATGTAGTATGATAACAGGGTAGCTCCTTCATGCCCACAGGCGGCTATAGAGACTTTATACTGGCAAGGGGATACCCTATGATTAGTTGGAATGAAACTGTCTTTAAGTATATGCTTAAGTACATTGAATTTGCTCTTACAGAAACACATTAGTCGTACTTATTTTTCCATGAAAGATACAGTCCTTCCACAAATTCTTTCCTACCAAAAGTGGGGTATTGAAATCTGGTGTTTATGCTAGACTAATAAGTATCCTGCTCCATTTTCTGATGTACTTAAAATAACGAAGCATGCAATCTTTTTTCTTTCCAGCTCTGTCTTGAATTGGCATTGCTGCCCTCCTGTTTCATTTTTACCTAAGTTGGCTTTAGCTTTTAGATGGTACCATAAGGTTTCTTAACAAATAACCAGTTTTGTAATTTGTATTTTCAACTCAAAACCACTTCTTTTACAGCTAATAAAGCAGCAGCAGGCTCTGGAAACCGTCCGGGGAGTGTAATACGTGTATATGGTGATGAAAACAGTGACAAAGTGACTCCAGGAACATTCATACCATATTGTTCAATGGCACATGCACAGCTTTGCTTCCACGGGCATCGTGATGCTGTTAAATTCTTTGTGGCAGTACCTGGTGAGGTTTTATTACCATTCTTCCAGTGCAGTTTCTTTTTTTGCCCTCATTTGTTTAGTTAAACGTAGTGTTTAGACAAAGATAGCAAGTGTATGAAATCATGCAGTCAAAGTATTTATCTTTTATTTACAAGGCTTGTCTGACTCCTAAGTGCAGTATTGTTTAATGGGAAGAAAAGGGGTTTGGTCACAAAGAAAGAAGTGCTTTGCTTCCATCTGCGCAAAAGGTACTGGGATAAGGGAGCACTTGCCTATTAAGAAGGCAGTCAGCTGCTAATTAATGTCCAATTTAAGAGGCTGATACTGTGCAGAAAAGATGAGCTACAGAGGGAGTAGCCCTCAGGGGAAAAACTACCAGTTGAAAAAGCAAAGAGTTGCCTAGAAGCTGCAGTGCTGTTTGGATGCCCTCTTGGCACTTCAGTGCATCTTGTGTGCTGCAAGTCAATGACAGAAGTTTCCTGATGGGCTGACATGCATTGAATCATTTCAGTCGTGTGTCTGAAAGGCTTTAAGTCTGTTTTAATGTCATTCTCTAGATCTGCATGCCTGTGCTGTGAAAAATATCAGGAGGCATTTTATTTGATTTCCATTGAACTGACCTGAACAGATACTTCACCTCTTTAGAGAGATGAAATCAGAGCAAAGCTCTGTCCCTTGCTGAATTCATACTAGACTCCAAAGTTAAGTGTATCGTTAGGTATTATGTCATCTAGTGACCAAATAGAAGTGGGGGTATTCTGCAGGATGTCACATAAAAATACATTCTCTTTCTAATCCAGGTCAAGTTGTTTGCCCACAAAGTAGTAGTGGTGGAACAGAGCTAGCAGCTGATAAAGCGGCCCAAGAGTCCTTCAACCAGAATCCCTTAAAATCAATGTTGGTGATAAGTGGTGGAGAAGGATACATTGACTTCAGAATGGGTAAGAAACTGAACTTAAAATTAGTTATAACCTCTTCATACTGCAAGGTCATTAACCAGATAATAGCTTGCGTTGTGATTGCAGAGTGCATTTGTGTGGCCGGTCAGTATATGGTCTTTACTAAGCAAGCATAAGGGTAGAAGTATTTTTATTCTCACACACCCCTCCCTTCAGCTTTTCCTCCTCCCAGTAAACCATGACCTCTGAGATGACTTTGGAAAAAGGCTTATTTGAAACTCTGGTTTGGAGTCATGCACTACCTTACAGTTTATGCTTTCATTCTTCTCTCTCAAACTGCTGGAATACATGTCTCTTAGTTACTGAAATATGCAGACTGAGGATAAAGTCAAGTGTTACGTGACTGACACTCAAGCTAAAATTTACTTATTTTTTGAGTGAAAAGGGAAAAAGTTCACATACCTTCTCATGCTCTTCTGATTGATTGCTGCTTTTCTTGACTAGCACTTTGGCATACTCTAGCCCATAGAAGATTTCTTGTTTAAATGTTTGGGTTTGTATTTGGGGAAATAAAATAAGAGTGGTTGTGGTTCTGTGCTTAGAATCTGCAGCTGGAGATCACGACAAAAAGGGTGTATAAAGGAGTCACAACTCCTGGTTTTGACCTTTTGCCTAAATCTGTCTAGAGTGCTTTACAAAAACAACCAAATGGCAAAAACTCCCCACAAAAACCACAACAAAGAACAACCCATGAAGGCCAGCCCAGATTCCGTCACCCCACTACTCAGTGATAAACAAGTTCCTGCTGGTAACCCCACTGGGGTTACATGGGAGGCAGGGCTTGAGCAATTCTGTGCCACACTCTAGTGAGTACTAATACCTCTGCACTTGTTCCAAGCAAGCTGGTATGGCCACATACCAGATGGGCACTTTGCTGTCCTTGTGGCATGATACAAAGCTGTGAATATGTCAGTGCTAGAGCTACATTATCTCAGCCATTATCACATTACTGCAGCAATGGCTCAAGCAAGTTAAGGCTATTCTGTGTTTGGATTCCTCAGTCCTCTGAAGTAGCCTAACCAGAAAACAAGCCAAGCTGTGACTTGAAACGTTTCTGAAGTTGTAGGTTGGTTCCCATTTCGTCTGATTAAACTGATGTTCTGCTGTACCACAAGACTGCCTCTGTGTTATTACTGTCTAGGTGCAGTTCTATTCAGTGGCTAGTCTGTCACCTTGATCCAAGTCAGCTCGTATCACCAAGAGTTTAGATGCAGTTACAGAACTGCTTTTCTCTTCTGAAGAGCAGTAATGGAGAATAGGGTTAGGGCTGTTCTGTGCCAGTGTGTGCAGAGCTGTGACAAGCTGTGAACAAGAGGAAGGAAGGGGAAAGGTTCATCACAGACATGAATGTTGCATTGTCTCGCTTCTGCTTAGTTACTGCTCTGATTTCCAAAGCACTTGATTATGGTTTATGTGTTTATGCTAGCTAAACTCGCAGCATAACCATCTCCTGCCTGGGAGGTGCTGCAAGTTTGCAAGTGAGGTGGTTGTTTCTCTGCCTTAAAGAGTTCTAAGTAATGAAATGTGTAGAATATGGATACTGGCAGAACTGCAGTTAATTTGGGGAGCTAGAACTGAAGAATATGACCCTAGGAATACTCAGCTCTGAAATAATTATGCAACAGACTTGCCATCTGTGATGTATATAGTCACAATCTTGAATCTGATTTTATATAAGCATATGGCAACTGCTGTCTTTTAGTGTATTTCTTGTAAATCTAGATGTTACTTGTCTCGTTTCAGTTGATGTTAATACTGTTCTTTATTGCCAGCCTGAATCAAAGCTGTTGTTTTTCAGGTGATGAAGGTGGTGAATCTGAACTCCTTGGAGAAGCTCTACAACTTGAACCTTCTGTAGCCAAAGCTGAGAGGAGTCACTTGATAGTGTGGCAAGTAATGTGTGGCAGTGAGTGAGGAGCCTGTAGGATGCAGCTGGAGACCTTAGAAAAAAAAATAAGAAAAAAAGCAAAAAAAAAAGCTTCTGCATGTTTTTTATTTTGTGAAACCTGTTTCACTACATGATGTTGAAGCGTTTCTTTGCTGTTTAACTTTATATTGCAAATCTGTCATACCTTTAACTATACAGGAATTAGCTTGTGCTGTTTTACTGCACCCGTGTTACATGGAAGAGTATAATGAAATCAGATCTTTCTCAAAACTGGTGTGCACACCATAGTAAGCAACTGAGACATTAGTTTTACTGTACCACAGCAATCTAATGTAGCTCACTTCTTCGGTAGTCTCACTTGAGTTCAGCTTCATTACAACTGAGCTTCATTTCACTGTATAATGCATTGAGTAAAACAGCAAAGTTATTCCCAGAGTATTAAGAAAATGGACAAATTATAAGATGGATTATTAAGACTCATCCAAATACTCAGTGAGGGCTAAAGTAAACTGTAAATTTCTGCTTTTGTTTCCAAACTTGGCAATTCTCGCTTTTACATAGTGTAAACGGTTTAATTTGTTACATCCATCAGAATTTCTGGGGGGAAGAAGAGATTGTATAGGAATTAAGATGACAATATTTAAATAAAATCACGTATTTTCACTATTAAACCTCTAAAGTTTGAGAACTGCTGCCCTCGATGAGCAATTTCTGAACATAGTGTTTTTCCATCTCCCTGACATGGAACTATTCTGTTTCCAGAGGGTGTTCTTAGGATGATTTAAATTTGGAAGTAAGTGTAAAATTATTGAACAGGGGATATGTTTTGTTCTTTTCTTGTCTTAATTCCTTCTGTCCTAAGCACTAGAATGATCTTCTCTGCCTAGCTGGTCAAACTCATGAGGCACTACATGTGTGAAGGTTAGAGACCTTGATTAGAGCATGAGAAAAAACTGAGGATGTACAGGAAAAATGCATTCTGCCCAAGTGAGATTGTAAAGGAACTTTAGTGCCAGAAAATTAGGTAGAAAATGTATTTTTTTTTGGGTAGCTGCATACCCCAATTAATAAAAAAAGGAAAAAAAATAAAGCAACAATGTTAGCAGGTAACACTAAGATTGAGTAAATTGATGGAAGTCTGGAGACTCTAATATTAGGCTGACATTCTGTCTACTCACCATCTATTTTTTTGAACCATAAGTGTGAGTTGAAGACTGTCTTCCTTTTACATTGAATTTCCTACGTTCAGCATCAGCCCTAAGTTAAACACTTCATGATTTCTGTACTTCAGAATGCTTTTAATCCCAGATTTGTGCTTTCATTTAGTCTCTGGAAAGTCAAAGTTTTGAGGGGTTTTAAGAAACATCTGGCATTTACCCCCAAAAAAGGCTGGGACTGTTCAGATTAGCAGAGAAAGGGAGTGACTTGATGATGGGAGAGAACTGAACAGTTTCAGAGGAGTAAATATAGAAACACTTTTATAAAACTGCCTAAAGATTTTTATGCAATAGGAGCAGTTCTGGTCTATCAGGCAAACATGTGTTTATATATTTTCTTAATTTTTTTAAATGAACACATTTAGCTGAGGTCTATTGTGTAAATATATATTTAGGCAGCTTTTTCAAATGCATATCATAGCTGATAAACCAGAAAGCCTCCATTCAGGTCTATTGGTTAGATTTATATGTATAAATACTTTTTAAGCAACATATTTTGTACACAGCTGTTCTCTCGTAAATATGTATTTAGGACATGAACTATGTAGTAAAAGAATCCTTATTAAAGATATCTAATATCTTGGTAGTATTTTTCTCTTCAGAATGCCAAAAGTGATGAGAGCATGTTGTTTGTAATTTGCTTTCCAAAATTCATCTTTAACGTCACTCTTCAAGTACTTTGGCTTAAATATGAAGTCTGGGAGCTTTTCAAAATCATATAAATACAGAAAGTAACCTGAATCAACACTCTTGGACCTATTTAAAACTTACATAGACATGTATGCTGAACCGGAAGCCCATCTCAGTTAACTTATGAAATTGGCTGTCGAAGCAAAATGCTGTCTGAACTTTAACTGTTGTGCAGAATCTTCACTGTGAGTGGTGCAGTTCCATTGCTTCTCCTGCCATTTCCTGTAATGGTTTTTTTGTTTCCTCTTTGGAAGGCACAGTCTCCAAAGCTTTTGCTCACTGGTTGATTGTCACATTCTCATGTTCTCAGAAAAACAAAGCGCACAATTCCTTGGTTCTTGTGTAGCATTTTATGTGTCATTGGTGATGAGCTGTTTTCTCGGAGCGGCTTTCCTGCTATCAAACAGAGCAGTTCAATCTGGCAAGTGTGTACCTGGTCTTCTGCCAAATGTATCTGGTCCACCGTGCCATTTCAGTCACCTCAGTGGGCTGACTCCTGCAAATATTTCAGAGAATGATTGTTTCTGTCCAAAAGTGGAAGGGATTTAAAGAAAACGGTAGGATAACAATGTACCACTGTTGGTGTAGGTAAAAGGCACGTGCACTTCCCTGTATTTCTCATTTAAAAACTTTATCCCCTGTCCTAAGGTACAGTAGATTAAATGAGTCCCTATTGTTGTCACAGTGCACTGGGATTTTTAAACCCTCCTTCAGATGGCTTTGAATGGTGAATAAAGCACGTAAAACCCCGGGCATCGAGATGACAATATACTCCTACAAATCCGTCTCAAGAATGTGTTTATGCATACACTCGTGTGATTAAAGCATCACATAAATAGGAGCTAATCTCTTGATAGCTACAGCTTGTGAATAGTTTGGAAACATTTCGAGCACAAAATATGCAGCACATTACTTGCCTGGGTAAGGGTGTTTGCATGGTGAAGGTGAAATGCATTGTATAAGCTGCTGCTTTGTCCATTTCTTGTAAAGGTCTTCCTGCATTGGATCAGATAGAGCTGACAGAGCGTAGACACTTTATCATAGGCTGCCTTAGTAACAAACAAATGTTAAACCTGTTTTATTATACTAACTGTTCTAAAGAACGTGTGTCTTTTAAAATGCTGTGTAACTGAATATTTATTTCCATGTGAGTATTATAAAAGTTACCAAAGGATTAAACCTGACTTAGCACTCTTGTAAGTGGCCCTGTTGAGGCAGTGTCTTGTGATGGCCCTGCTCTGTAAAACGAGACACGATAAATTCAAATCCAGTTCTTTAGGGAAATGAAATGGGGGGGGGGGTTTCTTTTTCTAACAGGGTTCTGCCATATTGTAACCACCCCTCTTTCACCTCAAAGCA
>JBCJKH010048379.1:80942-92386 GCA_039877255.1 Loriculus beryllinus
AGAAACCAAATATCAGGCATAAATTGACTTGAGAAGTACGTTTTAACTGACCGTGACAGTTTGGTCTGACTACTACAATGCATCATTAGGTATGGGCTGTTGGCTGAACCCTGGACCCACAGGGCTATGGGGTAAGCATAGCCACGAGGCTGAGACCTGAACCTCCTTCTGCATCAATGTTATCACACTTGGTTCTTGCTTTTCCCTGCTGAAACAGGGCACACACAGGAATGAGTGGTCCTTCCTGGCCAGGGGGATGCTCTGCACAACGTGGGCATGTTGGGAGAGCAGACATGGCCCGAGAGGCCCTATGGAAGGGGACAGGACACATCCAGGCCTTTGGCCTTGATCATTTCAATCCCTTTGAGCACCAAGTAGGGTTTGGGCAAAAGCTTGGATTGCAACCAAGCCAAGCACCCAGCTGTGGGCCCAGCGGGAGGCAGATAGCTGCACTGGAAGTCTCTATGGAAGGAGACCGGCACCATGGCAGTGGCTGTGCCCAAAGCAGTGGTGCTCCAGCCTTTACTCACCCTGCAGGAGCTGTGGCTCATCCCCTGGAGAAACCCCATCTCCATGGTGGGGGTGACAAGAGCGTGGTGACCCCAGTGTGGGGCAGAGGGGGGTAACACCCCACTTGTGCCCAGCAGCAGCCGACCAGGGGTCTGTCCATGCATCTTCTATTTCCAGTGGCACGTCACGAGCCCAGGACGCGGCGTCTCGGCTGCTAAACCCCTGTGAGTTTCCTATTGCTGGAGAGGTGCTCGCTCGCTGCCCCAAGGGTGGTTAATTCTGACCAGGAGCTCTGATGGATCGTATCACCTCTATTTTTGTGCTCTCACTTCTGCTGTGAGCCCTCGGCCTCTCTCTGTTTGTCCTTTTATTTTCAGTTTCTTATTGCTGTTTCCTAAACTTGTCTCAGCACAGGTGGGCAGCAGCTGGGGAGGTATTTTTGTCTCTGTGTGGTACAAGGAGATGGCTACAAGGGTGTGAGGGGATGGTAGCACTCCGATGGGCAGCTGAAACCCAGCTGGGGCTGCAGACAGTGTATGGCAGCTGAGCCCAAAGCCAGAGCCCCCATTCCCGGGAATCACCTGCATCCCAGTGCTGAGCGGATGGGCACAGCCATTCCTGCTGCAAACAGACTGTGGTGGGTCCCTCTTGGCCATTTCCAAACTCATCTGAGGATGCAGGAGGGGGGGTGTCGTGTTGGTTTTGAGGTTGCACAGCTGAGCTTGGTGTGCTCTGGGTAAGGGAAGATGTATCCCTACTGCAAGTGCATCACCAGCATGGTTCTTCCTGCACAAATGCTATGGGATCATGCAGAGACAAGGGAGCAGAGGGTGACAAGGGCACAAATAGAACTGCTCAGAGTCCCTCCCTGCTGCAGCCAGGGACATTGGTGCTGTGTCACCCTTCTCTTGGCACTGGGGCCTCTGGCAGGGACCCAGTGAGCTGGACAGGATGGGAGGAGGAAACCTGGCCCTGGGGCTGAGAGCAGGGCTGGGAAAGGAGTTCCCCATCACTGCTGGGTGCTGACGGGGCACAGAAATAGCTGGTGCCCAGTTCCCTGGAGAGCAGGCACACAGCATGGACACGGGTAGGGAAACCCTCCCTTGCAGCGAGTGACCCAGGCAGTGCCCGGTCCTCCGGGCATTCTCCCAGCTTCTTCCTGCTGTCTCTCTGGGCTTCCCAGCATCGCTCCATCCCCTCCACACACCAATCCCTTCCCTCTCTGCAGGTCAGGAGCTCATCTAGAGGCTCTCAGAGGGATTTAAGACATTGGCAGAGGAATGGAAGGTTTTTGCAGTGAGGTAAAGCAGCTCTGCTGCTCCGTGCATGCTGTTGGTCTGTAAATGCATGGCTCTGACTGGCAGGCTGGGATGTCCTGCAATGTCTTATAGAAAACCAAAGCATTACCTGTAAAACAGAGGTGCTATTTGCACAGGTTATTGGTGGATGTCTGTGCTGTGGGCACACAGCTCATCCTGATGTAGTGTGTGTAGCTCCGTGACTGCATCACCTAAGTACTGTTATATCACTGCCCATGCACCACCAAGTGACCCCACAACTTAACAACTCAGATTCAGTTTATGAGCATTCAACCACACTCATCTGACCATAACAAATCAAGTATGCAGCCTTGAAGCAAAACAAAGGGAAGTCACAGTTTAAGCCAGGATGTGTACAGGCAGCCAGGATGTGTACAGGTGGTGAGCACCAGAAACTGAGTCCTTTCCAAATCCATGACAGCATTCCAAAAGCCTTTGCAGGATGTGGTCCTTTTCCACCCTAGCTATTCTATGTGCTCCTAGTGAGGATGCTCCCCAGCATCAGAGAGTGCAGCTCATCTGCAATCAGGGCTGCTCAGCCACAGGCAGTGACTGTCCCTCTGCTAATTGAAGTGTGAGGAATATATTTGAGGTGGTGCAAGACATCTGCTTACCTCAAAATGAGCTTTTCCGAACTCAGTTATATTTCCCCTCCCACAACATATGCTCAGGTGAAGATGAGGACGGGATCAATGATAGATGGAAGAAGCAAATGCGACAACAGGGGTGGGTTGGGGCTGGGGGAAGCAGGATCTGACATCGTGCTGTATTTGTGGAGTCTATAACTGACAGGAACATTTTGGGGCTGTGAATGCAAGCTGACGTATGCGTGTATGTGCACGCAGTAATCCTGCTAGGACAGGACATGCTGATCACCTTCAGGAGAGGGAATTTTAGGCAGTCTTTTCCAAACAAAATCAGCACCTTAGGATTTGTTGTTGCCATGCATTTATCTTTTTTATTGTCCCTGCTTTTCATGGTTTATTGTAGCACCCTTGGTGCTAAGATTGGGTTTATTTAGTGCACTTTTCATGATCCAGTTTCCCTTCTGCTGGCTGCTGGCAGCTATTGAAGCTGCTCCAGGCAGGGGGTAGGATCAAGCGCAGGGGTTTGGTGTGAGGCATAGAATCAGAATGGTTTGGGTTGGAAAGGATCTTAAGATCATCCAGTTCCAATCCCCTGCCATGGAGTAGGGACCATTGCCAGCTGGATGCTCCCATCAGTCTTCATGGACAGAGACTTAAGTTTTAGCAGCAAAGAGCGGATGGCTGCGATCCTGGGATGGGTATCAGAAGGGACCATGGGAGTCTCCTTGACTGACAGGCAGATCACAGTAAATGTAATACCGTGGTGTTTCTGCTAATCTGTTGAAAGCACAGGCTGGTGATGTACAGCACTTACACACTGCGGATAGCGAGCGGAAGCGGAGGGCTCTGAGCACACAGAGTCCCTGTGTGAGAGATTTACATCAAACCAGAGGGTGTGGGAGGGCCAGATGCACAGTGAAGTGACAGGGACGAAACTTAAGTCCTTTGAAAGCTTCTTTTTCCCCACTTAGCCCTTATGTGAACAGGGAAATTAATCCTTTGGACTGCTAAGTATGATTTATTGCATGCACTGTGTCCTCCCACCCGTTAATTCAGGTGGCAGTGGCAAGGCCTTTCCCTGTGTATTGGGTTAGTAGGAGAAGGTTCACCGGAGCCCTGGGCAAGGCATTCTAGTTGGATTGCCACTGACAATGTCCCTGTATCTCTGAATATATAAACTGGGTAAGAAAGCCAGGTTCAAAGAAGCAGGTGAGACAGCCTGGGGATCTGCTGCAGAGAGAACTGACTGCTCTTCTAGGCTGGAAACAACTTCAACTTCTGCTCATGGGCTAAAACATAAAGGGAAAAGTGTATGGTGTGGGTTGTGTTCACGACGGGCCTGAGCTGTGGCTGGAAGCAGCTGTAAGTTTCTCATGGTTTGGTCCCTTCTCCTCCCACCCCGCAGACCTTTTCCATTGCACAAAACAGCCATCAAACCTTCCAGACTTGGTCTCCAGCACTTTGAGATAGACTCAAAGCTCACCAGAGCCTGCACGGCTGCAGTGGGTGTGAGAATGAAGCAGGTTGGCTGTTTGTGGTCAATGAGTAAGATGAAAACACACATGTCCTGGAAGGATGCAGGTACCGGTGTGTGAACCTGCCACCTGGGACAGAGAGGGTGCCCAAAGGGGACCTGCTGTAGCACCCATCTCTATTAAGGAGCCAAACTCCCTAACAGCCAGCTTAGTGGTGTCTACACGGGTGCCCCTGTGCTTCACCAGGCACAGGGCATTTGGATAGGGTTATTGCTTTTGTTGCCTTTTTCATGTGCTACCTCTTTTATTTTAGGGAATGGCTAAAACAGAACACGGAGTAAGATTCCCAAGGACTGAGGAAGAGGGATGAAAGCCTGGACTCACCAATCCTCCGGCCTAATGAACCTCACTATCATCCTGTCCTAAGAAAGACAGCAGCAAGTTTGGAAGCTGAAGATACTGTTTTGGCAAGGGCAGGTAAAACCACAGCAGCAGGAGCTGGCTTGCTTGTATGCTGATTTTTAAGTGGTTACAAAGGACCTGTCCCACACGGATCCTCAATGCTGTCAGCTCCAGCAGCTCCCAGGTATTCAGCTGAGAGGCACTTGGGAGACAGAGGTTCACCAGAGCATCCAAGTGCGTGCCCATTGGAATGGCATCCAAAAACACGGCTCAGCAATTTGCTTTCATTTGGGAAACACCCCAGCTCAGTAGGCACGTTTTAGCGGAGAAGAGAATTTCAGTGCTGAGGAGTAGGATGGAGTTTTCTGCAGCGTAATTATATCTGTGTGAAGGCTTCAGCCTTTTTTCTCTATCTGCCTCCTGGCATTGTGTGACTAAAAGAAAATCTGGGGTTTGGTTTTTTTTATCTTTTATAGTTTCTTACCATTATTGCAACGAAAAGAGTCCTCCAATATTGACGTTAAAAGGTCAATGGCAGGGAGCAAGTTGAACTTCCGGCTTCAAAAAGGATTTCTAACTCACAGCATCTGAGCGGTCAGGACAGGGTTGACGGAGAAAAGAAACCCAGTTGCCCTTTTCCTTCAGCTGCAAAGGCCAGTTCATGTTTGTGTCTGTACAATGAGGGATCAGGGAGGGAATCTGGTTTGCGATGGAGGCTGGGGGCTATGTCACTGCAGCAGCATCCAGTCGGAGCAATGGGTAATCCCCTTCCCTGCGGAGCGCCTTTCCCTGCCCTTTTACAGACGGGGCAGCAATGCCTGTCAGGGCTTGCTGGTGGGATTCCTTGGATCAAATGGCTCCATCCACACCATCCGCATTGCTCCTGCCTCTTTGCAGCACCCCGAGCAGCTGTGCTTGATGTCACCTAAACCAGCGACCGAAGCCCTTTGGGATGGATCATGTCCCACAAAACACATGCAGCTTTCAGAAAAGCCTGGGGTGGTGTCAGCTGCCCCCCCACCCCGTCATGGCTCAGAATATCTCTGCTCGGGTTTTCTTTACCACTGCAGCTCTTACTTCATATATTTATTTGCTGCTCATAACAGCAATGCTTTCTGCTTCTGTTCTGCTGCTTCAGGCCATGGGCTTTTTGAAGATAAGCTGGAAGCAGAGCAGTCCCTGGCCACTGACACCAGGAGGAGTTTGGATCTGGACTTACCCTGCTTTGCTCGCCTCTCTTTATCATCAGCCAAACCAAAACCTTGGATCCAGCTCCCCATGAATGGTGGTAAACTTTGGATCTGAGCTCCTGTAATAAGCCCTTGTTTGCCCTGGCTGGCAGTTTAAGACTCTGTAGAAAAGATATTTCTAGGCACTTTTTAATAAACAGAGAACGACAATAGAAAAAGAACCTTCTGCAGCCAACTCATGTGTCCAACTCTTTGGCTTTCCATGGGAAATGAGTAACTGGAATGAGACAATGAGATAAATAACATTTAACTGACATTGTAATGAACCTCGAGCAGTCTGCCCCTATGGACAGCCTGCAAATTATCTCCACTGCTGTTCCATGAGATTTTCAAAGAGGCCGTGGGTTATTCACCAAACCGCCTGAAACAGTTGGAATTGAACAACAAATCCCCAGCGGTCTCGTCTGAAAAACGCCAGCCCTATCCCTATAGGGAGGTAGAGCTCCAGGTTAAACGCACCATAAAAAGGCTTGGATTTCTTTGTGTGGGACGGCAGCGCAGAGAGGGAGGATGATTATGTTATGCATCATTAACAGACCATTGAGCCCATGAAGCCATGAGGTTTTGTTACTTGTTCCTGGATAGCTGGGAGGTTAACT
The DNA here is from genome assembly GCA_039877255.1 of Loriculus beryllinus. Taxonomy (NCBI): domain Eukaryota; kingdom Metazoa; phylum Chordata; class Aves; order Psittaciformes; family Psittacidae; genus Loriculus; species Loriculus beryllinus. The sequence continues at coordinate 87,085 of JBCJKH010048379.1, forward strand.
TGGCCATGAAAGCTGAGGTGGGTTTTGCAACGAGCCCTGCTTGCTGCTACGACTACTGCCAACAGCAGGCTGAGATGGGTGGAATAAAGAGTGTAACATAAGACCTGGCAAAGGATCCTCATGGTCCTTGAGAGGCAAACGGGGATGTGCACACTGCAGGGACCCAAGTGTGTGTCCAGAACACCGAGCTAGCTTCAAACCAACCGTGTCAGCCAGCAGACATGGTGTGGCTGGGCAGGTTATCCACCTCTCAAGCTTGGGCAGGTTTTGCAGCCCATGCTGAGCTCTGCCTTGCTGCAACCTGCTGGCAACAGCGGCCTCTCCATCAGAGCCCTCTGGGCAATGAGGTGCTGCCTGCATTGCCAAAGGCTCAACCTTGTTCCTGGGGTTGGAATAGAAACCACATGGAAGATCTGACAGCTTTTCCAAAGCTACTTTCAAGTTAACTGTTGGGGGATTTGGCTTAGATAAAGCTTATAGAGGAATTTTCCTCATCCTGGTCTCAGTGCAGCCTTCTGGCTGCTTGAAACTTTAGGAAAGGAAAGGAGGGAGATGTCTGGAGCTGCCCTATCCTACTGCCTTAATTTGGGTATGAAATACCAGGGAAGACAGTCTTCTGGCTGTACATATTCCCAAAGTGCAGCCAACGGTGCAGTGAAGGAGTAAAGTGGGGATCACTCTGGGCAGCATCTTTGTGTTGTGTCTGTCCAGCCTCCAGGAAGCAAAAAGCAGAAGATGCTGAATCCCTCCCCCTCCAGCCAGTGTGTGCATGCCCAGAAGCACACATGCAACCAAACCAGAAACTGGGCTATGGGAAAGGACATGCAGCAGACACATCACACTGCATGTGTGTTTGTTTCTAACATCATCTCTTCATCATTTCTTCATTAAGAAGCAAATGGCATTTTCCATCTCAGAAGCTCTCCCTTTGCAGCTCTCTAGCAACCCTCCTGAGTGTTAATTGGATGATCTTTATGGTTTCTCCATTAAGTTGGTAAGATACACAATCCCCATTTTATAGGCAGATAAACTCTAGCAAAGCAAAACACAGCTCACGAGCCCGTGAAGTTGGGTCTGGCTGTCCCACCTGCCACTGCACGGGGGATAAGATGGTGAAGTTATTGCTGCAGAGTCAAGGGGACGTTTCCATGGCTTGTAAATGTACCTGCAAGCTTGCAAAGGGTGCACTGAAACATGCGTGCCACTGTTTGGTATTTGTCAGCAAACTGAGATTGCTTACCCGTTTGAAAGGAAAAAACAAAGGACAGCAAAAGTAGTAGAAGACATAGCCAAACACTTATCAGGTCTACAAACAGAGCTCCCCAGATTTATGCTCTGTTGGTAAGACCATTTTCCCTGTATGAGCAGTAACACATTTTCCCTCCGTTACTTCAGGTTCAGATATTGTGTGTTTAAGGTTTTATGAAGATTAACGATGTTTATGCCATACAATAGAGTTTTATCAGCTAGATGTGGATTTCCAGGAAGAGAGGTTATTTCCTAAGGCGTTGGATAGGGCTCAGTCCAGTAAATGAGTGGCTGACTCCCTTGGCTCTGCTCTTCAGGGCATTTCTTAAAGTGCAGTCTTGGATCACACTGTTCTTGTAGCATTAAAAATAACCAAAACAGTATCAAGTGAATCTCAGGAGCAGGCAGAATGGGGGTAATAAACAAAGTTAAAACAGCCTGATAACAATATCCTCTTCCCAGACAAGAATAAGCACTACTCCGTGATGGGGGAATATCAAATCCTTCTTGTGACAAGGCACTGATTTTCCCAAAAAGGAAAGGGAGAACAAACTGCAGCCATAATGCAGCATGTGTGAGCACTGAGAGGGTATAACGATGACAACACTGAGTAAGTATCTCATCTGCAAAAGCTCGGGCTGCATGACCTTTAGCAGCATTCAGGATCGTGTGTCTGTTTAGGATGTCATTAAACAAGAGAGGCTTCCTCCAACTGAGCAGTGTGTAGAAGTAATTGGAGTGGTTTTGAAGGGTGAGATTCCAGACTGGCTAGTTAACGAACTTGGAAAAGCTCCATGTCACTAATAAACCCAGCACAAAAAAGAGGCTTGCATGGTAGCTCTTTACTCGTGTTCAAGTGAGTAACCAGGTTTCCATGACTTGCCTTGTAGAGGTCCCAGTGCTTGGTGTGATACAGAATAGAGGGTGGGATATGAATGTCTTTAAGGCAGATTTAGATCAGCTGGAATAGTCCTTAGGATCTTGGTAGTTGAGCTCATGGTGAGTGGATGGCTACGTGATCACTGACAGCTTTGCAGCTCTGTGCAGGAGGGAGAAAGGAGAGACCGCAGGGAGCTGTTGGTGCTCAACCCAAGGATTAGTACTCTGAAGCTAAGGGTAAGTTCTGAGTGGCATTTGAAAGCCACTTTATAGAGTAGAATAATGAGAGTGAAGAATTGTAAGGTAGCTTGAAGACTGACATTAATTACCCACTAATTTTCTAGCTGTGATCCATGAAATACTTGTTGCTGATCCCCAGACAGATGGCTAGTCACATAGGACGGGCTTCTCCTCTTTATTTCCATCTGCTAGATTTCATTAAGACAGCTAAAAATAAAAATATCCCTAATGTTATTTTTCCATGCAAGTTACTGCTGCAGTGATTTGATGCGGCTGTGAATAGGAGTTTCCAAGCGACAAGGTTTTCTTAATTAATTTGTGATCCGTGGCATGAAAAGTGACTGCAAACCCCTACACTTAAGACTCATCATGAGCATTACACTTACTTCTAAGTGCTATTTATCTGCAAGAGTCAGTTAAAACCTCTTTTTTTCTGGTAAAAGGGGAGAGAAGAAGCTGCTGTATCTTCTGTGCAGAACCATTTTTAGGTTCTAACCGGTTGTAGATGGTGCCTACGAAATGGAGATGTAATCAAGGAGATCCCTTAGGCATGACATCTTCATTCCTTCTAAGTAGTAGGAATATCTCCAAGAACAGCTTTCCTGCCCAGCTCCAAGCCTCTTCTCAGCTAGCACAATGCTTAAAAGCCCCTTTGGAGGAGAATGCATTTTTGGGAGGTTTTTGCTTTTGTCTTGCACAGATTTTTTGGCTTTAATGCATCTTTGCGTGTGGGGAAGGTGGGTTCGTGCACACACAGCTCTACCAATGTCAGTGTTCAGTTCCTTCTGTGTTAAAATGTTTTCCAGGGAATCTAAGGTCCCCCCTATTCAGATTGCAATTGTTTTCCAAAAGGGATGTAAGCCTGAACCATGTCAGTGTTGATAATACATTCTAGTCCTTTTCTGCCTTTCCCACAAACTCTATCAGAAAGACAAATACTCTCCCTATTTGATGAAGAAGCTTTAGCATGTTCTAGAACAGGGAACTGAGGGGTGGCCCAGATGCCTCACAATGAGGGCAGAAACAGGGAGCAGGGAGCCCAGCAGCAGCAGCAAGCAGCAACAGCTTGGTGTGATGAGGAGCTCCAGAACTAACAAGCTAACACTTGCTCTCCAGAACTTAAAATGAAATCTGGGGCTGATATCTCAGACCTGGGCTATTTTTACTCTCAACTACACAAGCCATTGCCATAGACTTCCTGAATGGCGATCACAGATGCTTACAAGAGATGAACTCAATTACTTTACCCTACTTTTAAAAGTCTAAAGAAGCATGCTATTTTAGACCACACAACTCAAAAGTGCCACTAGTGCTATGTCTTAGTGACACGGCCTACAACACAGGCAAGGACCTTTGTTCTCACCCCTCCTTTATTAGTTGCTTCTGCTTAGAAAAGCAAGCAGTTTCCTCACCCTACTGGCAGTGTTCCCACGAGGAAATTCCTCCTCCCAAGCCGGACTATGAAGCCAGTCATACAATCCTTCCTTCTCTCGGATCACACTGTTTTCCTATTTGCTCGGGCTCTTGCTGCTCACCCCAGCCCATCACCCCAGGAGAACCTTTGGCTCCATTCTTGTGTCTGTTCTTCCTCCTCCAAGAGCAGTTATTTGAGTTCCACCCTAAGATCACACTGACTTAGGCCCCAGTTTAGCAAAGAATTTTATCACACGCCTAAGTGGAGTTGACTTAGACCTTCAATCTGTTTTTAGCTTATCACAAGCATGGGTGGGTAAAGCCATCATCCTCTTACGCCCTCTTGGCTCCCATGGAGGTTGGCCGTTGATGAGCCAAGAGTGTATGTATATAAAGTTGAGCAGAAACTGAGATAAGGAGCACTGCTCTACTGGAGTCCATCCAGCATGGTGGCTTGTCTTTTAAGACCCAGTTATCTCCACACAACGCTGCAGAGGTGTCAGCTCCATGGCTGTGACACACTGCAGGTTATTGGGTACTTCTACCCCAACTCATAGTAATTTAGTAATTAAACCTTGGGCAGTTCGTGCCTTGCTCAAACTTTGCCTTGGATTTTAGGAATCCTGAATAGGGACTTCAGGATTAATTCTTAAGCTTAGGAGCAGAGAATGTGGCTGAGGTTGGCAAGGAGCAGTGATTGCTTCTAGTCCAGAGGAAAACAGCCCTGTAATACTAGAGTCAGTATGTTGTTCTGCTTAAATTACAGTGAAGTTGGACACAATAGAACCTTATTTTCCTGTAGAGCCTCATCAGATCAGTACAAGGGTTAATGACAATAGTTAAAGAAACAGAAAGACATAATGGATTTTGCTTAGCCACTTATAACCTTTACCTTCAAAGTCTGGCATACTTAATTTGGATCATAAAAAAAATTCCAGTGGTAAAGGGTGGAGAAAATTGAATGTTGAATGAAGACTTTTGTTTTCCTGAGCAGAGCTGAAATGAAGAAGCTGGGTTGTGGCGATCAGATTTCTCCTATAGGTCAGAAGTTCAATGTATCATCAGATTTCATGTCATGGGGCTGTTCTGTTTCTAATTGCAACCAGCCCAGACTCTGCACATCAGAGAGCTCTGGGCTCCTTCCATAAGATATATGTTGATGTCGAAGTAGTAACTAAATCACTTTAAATGTATTTTTAAGAGTGAATCATTACCTTTCAATTCTACAGCATACCAGAAAATAAAATTAGATGCTGGCTTATGTTCATATAATATATAAAAGCTGATACACTTAACTGGATTGTTGCTACCCGAGGTTTATTTTGCACAAATTTAACATGGGCATTAAGCTATGAACCTCTGGTGTCTATGGTCTGAGATTCAGAGATATCTGGAAACTCATGGGATAGAGGAACTAAACCCCTGAGAAATCCAAGGGCCAAGGCCCCATTCCCAAATGCCACCTGTGGGGATGGGTGAAATGCATTTGAGCTGAGTGTAGCTCATGCCATTGGTGAGAAGG
>JBCJKH010048383.1:0-15130 GCA_039877255.1 Loriculus beryllinus
AAAGTAATGAGCTAACAATGGTGGTGAAGCAGATGTTTCTATTTCAGCCTGAGTTAGTGACTGTTGCAACACAAATGGAGGCTTTTTAAATTCTTGTAGAGCTGTTCAGTTTATGTTCACTTGTATTTGCTGGTTTCATCCAGGTTCGCTAGAAAACTTTACTGGGGAAATTAATTCTTGATGCTCTACCAGATCAGTCTGGAAACGCCTGTCCTCTATAACTGGGAAATGGAATGAGCAGAAGGGCTTCTTAAGAGAATGAGGAGAACTTAAAGAAATATGGGCTCCCTTTAGTAATGCAGACTTCATGTCTCTGCTTTTTGGCAAGGGCCAGACAAAACATTTTCTGCATCCAGATCAAGTTTGCTATTCAAGTAGCACTAATGTAGATTACAGGCTTTCATGTTACTGCCTCTCTTTTATTTATTTCCTTTTTAAGAAAGCAAGCATAACCTTGAATATGTCATGCAGAAAGTTGCTTGTAAATTATGTGTAGAGACTGTAATGGGTGTTTACCTTTTTCACCAAACTGATAATGCAGTTTTGCATTTCTAACTGCAGATGTCTTACAGTCAACATCCCTTTTATATATATATATAATATGCATATTATATATATATATATATAAAGATTTGTTTTCTTTGAAGTGTTAAGATGTTCTTTTCTATTTTGGATATCTAACAAAGTATGTTACTTGTTGCACTACTAATCCTTAATATCTTATTAGATGGGTTTTGATACTTGCAGGGTGGTGGGGGTTTTTGTGTTTGTTTTTGAATTAGAATGTTTTGAAGTTTGGGTTTGCCACATTCTCATGTTGTTGTGTTGAGCTGTTTGGAAAGAATCTGAAGTTCTCATTAGAATGAGAAAATATTTAAATGTATTAATGGTGCAGCTGTTATCTAGCCTTCAAATAGAAATAGCTCTTGGAAAGAAATATTTTGAACATGCCTTGACAAACATAAACCTGCTCATTTTATACATATGGTTGAAACATAGAGTAAGGCAAAACCAAGTCTTTTGCATAGCCTAAAAGAAAAAATGCTAGCTATGTTGTGGTGGGTCAGGCCAGCTGCAGTATTTCAGTCTGCCGTTTGGTGATGTGCTATTTTATTTTCCCTGTAATACACTGCACAAATGATAGGAAAGACACATATATCCCACATCATGTTCTAGGCTGTAGAGTAAGCACTTCCAGGAAAGCGCATGGGACCTTCTTCTACCAAGCCTGATTTTTCTGCCTAAACCTTCATCTTCTGAGCCCTTGCATAAGACAGGAACCTGCTCCTCCTACCTCAAGGTAAGGCAGGAGGAGCGTCTTGGTATGGAAAAGGCGTGTGAACATTTCTCCAGGGCTTTGTGTTTCTACCCCTAGAGGGCTCCCTCTTTCCTTTGGCCAAAGCAAACCAAAATTCAACAGGGAAAACACGTGATGTTCCTGTGTCCACAAATTGATCAGAAGAACCCTCTGCATACTGTGTCATCCTCACAACATTTTCATCTTCCAGGTAGGCACTGAAAAGCTGAGTGCACAAAGTCTGTTTGCATGATAACACCTTCCTTCTTCCCCCGTATCTTTTGAGAAGTTGCAGTGTTTCTGGCACTAATTCTGTGGTCTGCTTTTTACTGGTTAAAATTCAAGTAGTCAGTTCAGGATGGAGTACAGCTGTCCAATACCAGATCTCTGATAACAGCCAAGAGTAATTTGGGGAGAGTGCAAAAAGCCTTAAATAGAAGACAGGAAAGAAGTAATTAATGTAAAGAGTGGAACTAAACAAGTATAGGTTAGAATAATATTCCTTTCTGTATCTCTTAATTAAGATAAAGCAAATCTGAAGCCTTGTTTTTCTTCATTTAAGACAGGAAAGCTCTTTGTGTGTATATCAGGCTATGAGAGAGATCTCTCTCCTAGTCTACAACCCAGTTCCTTTAAAAAAACAAGTTCTGGTGGTTTAACGATGGACCAGAAGACACTTCAGGCTTTCTGTATCATTAATTATAGTCACTTAAAATCTTGTGCAAAGTCTATGCTTGAAGACGTTCTAAGTTATAATTAGGCCAAGCTGCTAACGATGGATCAAATTGTTGGGTTCCAGATGGGTGCAGGTAAGCGAGAGTTGGGCTGCTGCCATCAGGTATTTCACCAATTGCTTTCTATTGATGCAGCTAATTCCACACAACTGTGCCAGGAGCTGGGATGACCGGCATGGGGTGAAGCACGGATGCATGTCAGGAGTTTTCCCTGTAACCGGCTGAATGTCACTGGCCTTTGAAGGTACTGTGTCTTTAGTGCTGGCTCTCAAAAGATTGCCTAAATCAGAGCTGCTTCAGCACTGCTCCAGTAGAACCCCTGCCACTGAGGGACTCACGATGGGAACATGAATTAGATGTTGAAATGGCTCTGCCAATTCCCTCTTTCTGTTCTGTCAGTCTCCTGAAGTTTCACATCTTTCTGAAGAAACAAAACATTGCAGCTGAGGCAAAAGTCAAGTTCAGCGGTGTAGGCAGACTGCGTTGTTGGCATTGGTGAGTCTGCTTTTGAAGACAAAAATGAATCTTCACTCTATCCCACCCTTCAATGGATTTTAATCTCCTCAAAACATTAGAATTAGCAAATCATAGACAGAGCTTCCTTTTACTACAGATCTAAAGCTGATTGCTTGTACTGGTGATTGATGAGGATGCTAAAGTAGACATCAATCCCTAGATATTCAGCATTAAGCTTACATTTAAAGTCTAAATACAGAGTGTTTGGAAGTTACTGGCTGAACTATTGAAACAATGTACTGCTACACACTTAACTAGAAAATTGAGGAAGGCATTTCAGGTGCTTGGTTTTGGACTGACATTAAACCCTTTGAAAAATAGTTTAATCCAATTTTCCCCCATTAAGTTCTCTCTCCTGGAAATGGTTTTAAGACTGGTTTTTTGCCTTAATTTTAGCATCTCAATTTGTGTCTTTGTTCTGTCTGCTTTCTAAGGTAAAGAAACTATGGATCTGTATTCCAATCTTAAAGATCCTTGTAACTGGTGGCCTTTCCTATGTCTTTGGTAGTGCTAGCAAGAGATGGGGGGGTGGCTGTTTTCTGCAGGATGAAAGAGGCAGAGAGGGGATCCAAGCAGTTTAGTATTTTTTATTTTGAAGTAGTTTAAAGAAAGGTTAATAATAAATGTAATAAATCCTAATACAAATACTAATGAAAGCCATTCACTTCTTCCCTCTACCAGTTGCCTTTTGTAATGGGAAGATATGTTGCAAAGGCCTGCCCCTACCATTAGAAAACTGTCTTCTAATATTTTCTTGTTAATGAAATTTGAAGTCAATGAGCTATTCCCAAACAGCAATCGGCCAAGCCAGGATGTGCATTAGCAGGCTAATGGCAAGCATCCTGCATTGCTGAGGGCCGTGGGTCTCATGGCAGCCCTCTAGAAGCTGGCTGCATTGCTTGGAGCACTTAATACTGGCTCTGCTAAAGCACTTCTTGTGCTCCCATCGCCTCCTTTGGGAGGCGATTCCATTCACTAATAGATCTCGTTGTCAAGAAGTCTTTCCTGTCCTTCAGTCTTCCTGATCTCAGTTCCAATATATGTAACTGTAACTTCTTTGGCAAAAAAGCAAAAATTTTAAAAAGGAAGGCAAAAAATCATCACACTTGTTTAAAAAAGAAGCAAAAGAAGAAGAAACCATTCTGGTTTTCAGTGTTCACGGTAGACCTTGGAGTGATGGTTAAATGTTGCTGCACACATTTGGGGCTGCTGGCAGCAGGACCTGGAAGTTGGCTGGCATAAATCCACTCAGAAATAAAACTACTGCGACTTTGAATCTGTCAGTGACCGATGTGTGTGCCTGTGACATGTACAAAAGCTGGCAGCTAATGAAAGCCGAGCTGAACTGCTTGGGGCTCAAGGGAAGTTTGTGAAGTTACACAATGCACTAGTTGAGATGTCACAGGGAAGCCAAGGGCTGGGGGTGTGGAGGGAAGACCACCGGGGCTGCTTTCTGCAAGGAAACTGGTGTCTGCACAACAGCAGCCTGCAAAGCTCCCTGGCTTGGGCAGCCAGAGCTGCTCACAGCCACCACCAGCCGTGGAGGGAGGCTGGTGTGCAGGAAGTAGCTGAGAGAGGTTTTCACAAGGAACTGTTGTTTGGTTGCTCAGATTATATCAGTGTTCTGGCTATTGAGAGGGATTTGGCCTTTGGGGTTTGCTTTCAGCTTTATTTATTTTTGCCTGTTCTCAATTCTCTTTGTGAATACCAATATTCTGAGTCACCCGGAACGATTTCTGCCTTCATTAAAGATTCCTTCCAGCTCCCCTTCAACTGCCTGTAGGCTGTTGCCTGCCCCTGCCTCCCCCTATGCTCTTTGCTGCACATATTTAGCTCTTAGTGTTCCGTCACTCGTCAACTCCTGCTGCTCTGGCACTTGAATACCTTCAATCATATTAAAATATATTATACCTTAGGTTCTTTGTGCAACTTGTGTTTTTCACCTGACCTCTTCTGTCCCTGCTACTTTTGAAACCTGTTTTCAGGCATTTGAGATACAGGATGAGGCCACAGTTTATCCTACTCCTACAGAAGCTCTGCTTAGAGCTGATTGAGTGAAATGGTTAAACCAGGAAACTGGGCATCCAGACTCTTCAGTCTATTTCTGTTACGCTGGGTTCTTCTATGTCATCCTGGCTAAATCCGTTTACCTATTTGTGTCTTTGCTTCCTTCATATACATTGGTGTTTAAATTGGCTGTGATATCTACACCAAACAGATGGGACTATGTTTCTAGAAAACCAAAATTAAAAGATGCAATATAAACCAGAAGTAATTGTATAGTTCTTTAGTGGGTATTCCTACATGAATTGCTGAGCTCTGTGGCACTCTAAAGCTCGTGCATAAGAAATTCTACAATCAATAAAGAAAATAGCCTGGAAAGGAGGATGGGTCTCTTATTACAGCACTGCCGATACTGTAGATGTCTTAATGCTAGTTAATGACAGTCCCTAATGGTATTCAAGCAATGTACATTTGCTTTAGCTTTTTTCAAAGTCCAGATGAGCTGCTCAGAGCTCTCTTAATGATGCGAATTATTTAACGCTCATTTGTATGCAGTATGCTCCTGCTTTGAAAGTACTTCACAGAATTCAAGCCAAATTCAGCCTTGCAGCTCCACTGAAGTCAGTGTTTGTCTCTGCATCTGCTGGTCGCTTTTCTTCTTGGTTTTCCTTGAAGAGTTAACTTCTTGTTATGCTAGGTTTATTTTTTTGAAGGTAATATCTGCTGAGTGTTTTTAGTCACCCTTCTCTCCTCCCAAAAAAGTGGCTGTAAGTACAAATGCATTCTGTTGATTCTCACATCTCCCTCTCAATCGCCGCAAAAGGAGGACAGGCTAAGCAGAATATAGGGTTTTTTGTGTTCTTTTCTTTCCCTTACTTCGCACCTCCTAAGCACAGTTTTGGTGATAGCTGGCACTTTTCCTGAAAATCATCCTGCAAAGAATCTCTGCCATCTGATGCATGCAAGATACTGCGCTCTGCTCTGTGGCCCATTTCTGGTCTAACACAACATGAACCAATGAAAGCCCAAATCACATATGATTCTGCAGGTTAGTGACACTCAATAAAATCATGTCAGGATGCACTTTCTTATGGCTAAAAGCAATATGGCATAGGAGCTTGACCTGGTATTTTGAATTAAAATAGCTGCTGAAAGGTGGAATTGACGTTCTCAGTTCAGGCATATACTCATTTCTTTTTAGTGTTGAACTTCATAACTGCAGTGTTCTTGTAATGCAATTTTTACCTCACTCTAACTGTTTTTTATAGACTCAGCGAAAGAAAATAAAAAATCATCTGCAATCATTGTTTTGTCCCCCTGGGTACTGGGTAGGGTCATGATTTTCAGCTTACAGCACAGACCCACAACCATCTTCTGCCTGCACAGGGTAAGTGGGAGTAATGGAAAAGCATCCTTACTGGATGTGCATATCACTAGAATGGGTAGAAATGCTTCTTGTCAGCTGTTAGATATTTGCTGGCAGCACAGGGATGAGTGGTGAGATGTGGGAATAATGGGTTCATTTCCAAGCTTCACAGCAGATGAATCTAGGTGCCCTGTTGTCCTATTTTATACTGTTATAGAATGTGACGGGTTCCCCTCTCTCTTTCCTGCAGGACTGTCCTCCAGCTCCTCCTGTGCTCATCCTGATGTTCTCTACAGCTGGCTCCTTCCCCACTCAGCTCCTCCCTCCTCACTGCTTGCCCATCCCTTTTGGCCTGTATAGATCTTCCCTCTCTCCTGCTGGGGATGGATGTAATCCCCAGAGGAATGTGGCCCACAGGCCCCTGCAGGACTTGGGCATGTGACCCTGGAGAGCCTCCGATGGTGAATGCAGAGCAGGAAAAAGCAGTCTCATGTCACCTGGCAGCACAGGGAGGGAAGAGCTGAATGTCTGTGGCCTGTTCCCTGTGCCGGGCTGTCCAGCCAGCTTTATCTGACAAAAAATAGAGGCTAGACTTTTCGGCTGCATGGGCTATTTCCCTATTCATTGTGTCTGGGTGATGTATTCTCTGCCTGTGGTTTTAACAAATATCTTTCATAGCTACTTTCTGCTCCAGTCCCCCTTGGGATAGCTCTTTCCAGCTCAGCTGCATCAGTGTGCTGAAGATGTTAAGTCTGAGTGTGTGGAACAGAGGAAAGAGGAGAGAGAACTTCAGGCAGAGCTTCTCAAAAAGCTTTAAGCATATCCCTGTGAAGATGCTGTATATTAACACCGTCTCACCTGTAGTTTAAGTTGCACAAAGCTCCCTCACTCACATTAATCCTTTTTCCCTTTCCTTTTTGTATTTGTATGTCCACAGAGCGTTCAGAAGTGTTTGTGTAGAATCCCAAGCTGCTCCTTGGGACTCGAACTTGTGCTGTTTTTTAACACGGCTTTGCTTGTAGGAGGTTGCTGTGTTTTGGAGAGTATGCTGGAAATTCCAACAGGGATAAAAATCACAGTTCTGTGTTTGGAAACTGAGTTTTGCCCTATGTAGTAAGCACCCATCTTAACCCTGCTGGAGCAGAACAAACCCTCTTCTCTAGCAGAAGCCAGAGTTGTTAATTAACGTCTTGCTGAAAACGAAGTCTCTGCCATCTGTTCCGCCACCTCACTACGAATGCCACGCTCATTATGGGGATTATGTAATTAAAAAAGAAAATATATTTTGGTAGAGTGCTGCACAGGCATCTGCGCTGGTTCTCCTCCTGTTCCATTTACTGTCCCCTGCCCCCATCCCATCAGCAAAGGAAAAGGCAACAATTGTTTGACTCCTCGATAGCTCTACCCTGGCACTGGGGTGCTGGCTGCCAAGCTGCTGTGTCTGGTGGGAGCAGCTGCTTCAGCCCTGCTGCGTTTGAGCCATGAGTCCTTTGGAAACCCTGGCTATTGGGTTCATGAGAAATCCGTGGCAGGAAGATGCCCCTTAAACTGGAGCTGCTTGAAGTTCTTGTGAGGGGTTAACTGGAATCCCTCAGAAGAAAAGTGGAAAGAAAGAGGGCTGGTTACTTCATAAGCGATAGCATGACCCCTGAGATAGCCGGGCTGCTCCTGCTACAAATATGGCCTCTGTCTATGTAAGGGTGGAGGAAGAGAGAAAGAGGAGGGGTAGCTTTCCTGTAAGTGGGTTAGAGCAATTACTGAGGTCTCTTACAGCAAATGAAGTTGTCAGTGTGAGTCACATTCCCTTTTTTCTCTCACTGCCAAGTTTTAGGCAGTAACCAGACAGAGGGAGAAAAAAACCCAACAGGGAAAAGTAACAATGGAGAAAAGTTGAACTGAAAGAACCCTTCGTTCGGGGCATTGTTTGACGTTTCAGTTCTGATCGCACGTAGAGATAAAGGGTCTATAAATATCCTGTCTGTAAAATTCCTTGTCGCAACATCGCCTGTCAGCTGAACAAATAGGTTTGGTTCTCCAGATAGCACGTAATTACAAATGTAAATGCAAAATTCCTGAGTAAGTCCCTGCACCACATGGAACGGAGGCCTGATCGCTGGGAAGGGCATTACTTGTTTCTGCTTTACTGAGAGATGCCCTGTTCTCAGGAAAGCAAATGGCACATCCAGCTGTTAGTGCTGAGTTGCTGCGAGCTCCAAGGCCGGGCTGCAGTAAGCAAGGAGATGTTTATCTGCCTGACTAGACTAGATGAAAGCATCTTCTGACACTTTCTGAAAGTATCTTAGCATTTAGCTCTGTTTAACAAATGGCTGGAAGCTTTTCTACTCTTCCTCAGAGCTTTTAATGAAGCATTGTGATTCCCAGTGTGGTCAATTGTTTGACACTTTTATTATTATTGGTATGCATAGTGTTTTTTAATGTTTGACAGCTGGAGAAAGAAGTATTTTGTGCATTCAAACTTTTAGCACAAAGCTGCTGTTTTTCATTCTGCCTTTGTCTTTTATTCTTGCTGATGCAAATCGACGAAAGACAGAACTGATTAAATTACGTTTGTTTACTTCTTCCTTGATGATAATAAGACACAGCCTGCCTTTTATAAAAGACAGAAATAGAGGATGTGAATGTTTCCACAGTATTTCTAGAAAGTTTTTGTTGGTTTTTTTTTTCCTTGCAATATAAAGGCATTTATTTCTTTCTTATGTCTCGATGTATCAGATAATGCAGACTTCCTAGTGTACATGGAATAAGAATGAAGGAACAAATGACAGCTAGCAATGGATTCCATTTGGCAAGCTTCTATCTTGTTGTTTTTATTAATTCAACAGTATAAATGATCAGACCACATCAAAAAACAAACACAGGGAGATGCTTCTGTCCCTTGCAGTCAGACTGCCTCTGATGATTGCTACAGCTGTACAGAAACATCCTCTCCATTGCAGCCTTTAGGTTTACACACAGTTGTTCCTGGGTCCTGGCTTCAGCACACTGACAAGATAGTGGCAAGAGGCAAACACTGAGAGGCAGGGCTGCAGAAATTGGATACCCATGATTGTTTTGGTGAGTAATGCGCATGTCTTGTGGATTGTGTAATACTTTTTATTTTGAATGCCTGTCCTGAGAGAGGAGGCCTACGTTTGTCTGCCTTGCTGCACTGTGGCTGCAGGGAGAAGGATCCTGGATCAGGAATGTGTTTCTAGAGGTCAACAGCTGCATGAGTGGTAGGACAAAGTCACCAGGAGCATGGAGAATTACAGCAGGAAGATTTTGGAAGGGCAAATGGCAGAAACAGGAAAGGAAGAAGATGAGCCCAAAGGAGATGGTGAGGAAGTCACTATAAACCTGGCTGGTTTTCCCTCATGTTTTTTAAGAACAGAGAAAAGTGCAGCAAAGGATGGCAAAGGCAAAAGAAGTGGCTGAAGTCTTCTCAGCACTGTAGTCAAACCTCCCTGTTTGACTTGGGGAGTCATGGCAGCTGAGCCAAAACTAATGGACTGCTGATATCAAAAGGACACTTCTGCTCCCATCCCTGCTGCTTTCTTTGTACAGGTCGGATTCTTGCCTGGCCCTTTATTGAGCTCAGGCAGCTCAATAAACTGTAAGAAAACCAATGCAGTACAAAACAGAGCAACCCAGGAAAGGAGGAGAGTTGGACACTGTGAAAAGGGAGATTGGAACTGCAGGGAGTGGGAGAAGTACAGGTGTCGGATTTGCTGCAGATCTGGGGTGTGCTGGGGGATGCCTCACTGCTATTCTAGGCTTAACTTCACACTTCACCTCCTAGGTGGTGCTGCCTTGAAAAGAGCGTAGCTGAACACGGAGGGAGGATGACTGGATAAGTGAAGGGAGGTCATCCAGCAGCACCAGCTCACACGGCACAAGGCTGATCAGGACTCCAGGAGGATGTTGTCATGGGTGAGAGTAGTGGAAGAGGAACCAAGGAGGAAAGAGGACATGTTAAGAGCAACCACAAAAGGTTGTTGCAACAAGCACCGGAAAAATGCTTGAATGCAGGGCAATGCCCCCATCCTCCTAATCTAGCCCTTTAAAGGGTTTATTTTCATGTAGCCACGTAGCTGTCCTTGAAGGACAGCTTACTGTGTCCCTTACTTAGGTGTACCTTTCTCCAAATGGCGATTTGATAAGAGGACAGCTGCTGCCTTTTATTATCTGTAACAAGCAGCAGTAAAAGCTGTTCAGAGTTCATGATGGAAATGTATCCATATATTGGCATTTATCCAGCTGCACTTCACAAAGGTAAATGGGACATAAGAGCCGTATGCTGCTCCCTTTTAATCCATTTTCTATAGATGGAGATACTTTGTCTCTCTGCGGGAAAGGCCAGCAGAGCCGCTGTGCTAATAAACACTCATTTCTCACTGCAGCATATGTGCTTCCCAGACTCATAAATCCAGGCAACTTGTAGTTGAATAACAATTAAATATCCACACGTATTTCCATACCACGGTCTGGTGCACAAGGCAGAGGCCTAAGTGGCTGGACATCTGCTGTCTGCTCTCCCCCACACATACTGCTTGGCAGAGCCTAATCACTTCATCTTACCCTATTGCTATTAATGGTACCTGTTAAATCGGATGCAGAGCATTGCTCTGCAGATATTTTGCCATATCCTTCAAAAAGAGCAGTGTGCTCTCTCTCTCTCTCTCTTCTTTTCCTTTTTAACACAACTTTTTCTGCAATTATAAAAGATGCTTTTCCTTGCTGTTGATCTTTCTCTCAGGATTTCCAGGCCAGGGATTCAGTCTGGCTCTGTTAACATCACTGAGAAACGAGACATCATGGTGAAAAGTTATCTGAGATGCAGGAGGCTGATAGATCCTCACAACAACTTTGTGTCACTTGTACAAAACCCAGGGACTCGGTAATGCAGTAAGATAAATGTAGTGCTTGATTACAATGGATGTACTGCACTCATAAAAGGCATCAGTGTCATTAGGCTCTGAATATCTGGAGTAATAACCACCGTATGTCAGGTAAGACAACAATAATGCAAGCCAGATAATTCTCCCAGTGTTAAAACTTACAAATACTGAAAGCTACAAATGTTTTAATTGTTGATTCAACCTGCTGGTCTAGTGCTGGTGGCTGAGGGAACACCTTCCTGAGGCTCAGTCTTTCGCCTGCTCTGACTGGTAATATTCTATGCGGCAGTGTTTAAAATGTGATAGCCATTTAGAGAAGTAAGAATTGTACACAGTTGTTTCCAGTCTTGCATTTCCACGCAGCAGGATTACCCCATGACACTGCAGTTCAGATGTTCCCATTTGTCCCAGAAAGCTTGAACAAACAGCTAAGTCTTACAGTTTGCCCTGAACTCCACAAGCTTCCTTCAGTGATGAAGCCCTATGAGACCCAAGCCTGTCTTTGCGCTGTTGTAGTCAACTATCAAAATGCTTATTCCCCATAGAATTGGCAGAAACCTCGAATCTCTTCCCCAGCCCCCACCCTGTGTGCCTGTCTGCTGCAGACCAAGTCCTCACCAAGATCACAAGAAGATCAGTCTCAATAATTCGCATTTCCTTGCCACAGATCTTATCTGCTGGGGTGCAAACTGCACCAGCAAGGTCGCTGGTGCTGAAAAACCTGCACCCTTCTGCTCCCCAGCTCTATCCTTCCGGGCTCTGTTAATTTAGCCTGGAGAATTAATTGAGACAACAAAGCTGTCAAGTGAGAAAGGCCACACATCGAGCTGGCACTGCTCTGAACATCTGCACAAGCTGTGTATTGGATTAGGTACCTCAGCCCTTGCAGATCATTCTTGTTAGAAGCAAATCTTATTTTTGCCATTTTCGCACAAGGCTCAGTGCTGTAATTCTGCAGATGTTGGCTCTCTGGGTTCCCACATTGTTTAAAAAGTGACAAATGCCAGTAGTAAAAATTACATTTGCTCAAACATCTCACTATTTATGTACAACAAAAGTGATACGCCTGGACTCCAAATGGCCTAATGAGAGATGCAACATGCAGGCAGTGGATAGGGCCTTCAAGTCTGCTTCTCTCACACAAATACTCCCCTGATAGATATATATATTCATCATATATATATATGTAATGAAAACCTTCTTTTGTTTATAATAACAGATGCCACAGGGGTTGTATATTTGGATATTATTCTTTCTCTAGGAGTGTTTATTAACAAATGCTTGAAAGTTTTATGATGTGGTGAAAACTGTATCTCTGATAAACAGGAAGCTCTCAGAGGTATTGCATTACCCCTGTAATGCAACACAGATTCCAACAGCTTGCCTCTTTTCTACCAAATACTGTGACACCACTTCCTTCAGGAAATCTCTCGTGCCTGCACAGGTCTTCTCTGCTATAAGAAATGTGTGCTTTAAAAATGAATGATGATTCATCAATTTTGGAGTCCAGAAACAGATGTAATGAATGTATGTATATAATATCTAGTAAAAATATGCAGAATGGACTCCTTGGACTCTGAGGTCGGTGGATAGAACAAAGTGCAAGAAGAAGAGACTGATACCTTCCTTCCTTCCCACAGCACAGGAGCAATTTAGAGAGCAAAGATGCAGATTTCCTTGCAGGTGTTCAGTGTGTCTCAGACATAAATCTGGAAGCACCTCTGCTGCAGTTCGGTGTCAGCAGATGTGGCTGGTAAAGGAAAAGCAGGCAGTCCTGTTTCTTCATTATCTGCAACAGGAAAGCTAAGTGTGACAGCTCATATGTGCAAACTCATATTCAGAATAACTTTGCCATGGCCTCCAACTTGCTCACAAAGGCTACCATGTGCTTGCGGTGGTGATGTATCAATGTTGGCTGATTTTTTAATCACAGAATCCCAGCAGCAAACTGTTTCCTATCACTTGTTTCTGTTCAGCCACTGCCCATCGTTTGGGCTAAATATAATAACAGCAGGAACTAGGAAGTAAACCTGTGTCATCAGAAAGTCATGAGCTAAACCTGTATTTGTGATGAGCATCACCCCAGCTGACAACATCAGTGAAAGCAAGTTCTGGTCAGCTCTTTTTAGGAGGTCTGGTGTCATTCCCCAAACTGGTTCCCCCTGAAGGAACTTGTGTCTGCCAACTCTTTCATTTGCACAAAGCTGGGTGCAGTGGGATCTGGATGCCACCCCTCCAACTGGAACCCTTCTATTCCCATAGCTCATTTCCAGTACCCGTTCATTTTACTTGTTTTACATCCTTCCTCCCCATATTCTCTTTTATTCTTTCCTTCATCATCCTTTATCCTCTGTGCTCACATCAGCCAACATCTTCATCACAAATGCTCCCTAAATTTTTAGCTATGAGCAAGAAGTATTAAAAATGGAGTTACTGCAATATCCAGACAGTGCAACTCCCAAATATTCCTGTTTCTACATGCTTTGACTTCTGCCTCTGTTGGAGGCGTTGCTTGTCCCGTCTACAGCTGAACTGAGAACAAATGGGGGAAAGAGACTGCATGTTTTAGTATTTGTAAATTATGAGACTTCTGATATTCTTTTGTAATAATCTTATCTCCTTTTCTGTATTTTCTTGTATTTTCCTAGCAATAAATGATATCAGAAATACAAAGATAAGAGACAGATGTTATGTGCTACCTACATCTTTTGTAAAAATTAAATAGCTGTCCAGTGCATAAAGCTTCAGCACCAGAAAACCATGGTCACACACCAGGGCTTCAGTGGCATCCTCACAACCCACTGTATAGATACTGACTGTGTATGTTTTGTTTTGTCAGTCCGGTAAAATAAGCTTTCATTTGGAGGCTCAATTCTCTTATCCACAGCTTGTTGACTGAATTTTAACTCTTAAGCGGGATGATGCAAGCTCATGAGGAGTAGCTGCTTTTCAAAAGATACAAGCTCCAGATAACCGAGGACAAGTAAAGCACACAACAATATTGAAATCACTCAGTTTTATTGCAGCTGACTAAGACAGAGTGTGCTTTGAGGCTGGGAAATTTCCACTACTGAAGTGCAGGGCAGTGCCTTGATAATGCTGCTACTGCAGCTGAAAAATAAAAGCAACTTTTACATAGACAGCAACAAAATGTCAGTATATTAATTAAAATTGTGACGATTATGAGCTTTTCAGGTTGATATAAAACGGATCCCTTTAGAAACATTTAAAGTATAATTGTAAACTGCTTGTACAAAACTAAGGAACGTAAAAATGACATGAGATTACAGCTGTGTTTTGAAACTGTATTTGTGAACAGCACCTCTAACAAGAACATGATAGATAATACAAGACATTTCCTATAACAGTGACACATTCTGACAGTGACAGAATGATAACAATTGCAAGATCGAGGTTGTTATTGACAGTAGAATTCTGCAATTAATAATCTTTTGTGCTCCCTTTGGCATGCACAAAGCAAACAGCAGTCTGTTTACTAGTTTTAACTCCATGGTGTATAAGCCATCATAAACTTCCTGCAAGTCAGTCAGAATGCTGAATGGGGAAAAAGGAAGTGCTGGGGGGAAAAAGTGAGCATGTTTTGGCATTAGTTGCCCAGCAATTTGGGTGAGAGACTGGTTTTGACTTCCCAATTGCATAAGATTATAGTGAGATCATCATTTTCCTTGAGGTCACTTTACACTGTAAAAGCAGTGGTTGACATGTAAATGAAAATCAGTCTCAAGGGATTTCAGCTGTATGTCACCAGTTAAATCAAGCCCAGGTAAGTACTGACTAGAAGTTATTAGCATCTGATGCTCTTTGTGAATGTCAGGATAGTTCCCCATGGATCAGAGCTCATATCTAAGCAATTTAAGTTTGTGTCAGATTCATCACCATGGTTCCTGAGTGCCTTCGAAGTTAAAATATATCTTTATAAAACATCTTACATGTCTTATTTCTCTTCCTTGTCACCCCCACACAGAGGCTTGAGGTCTTCTTAAATAATGCTGGGAAAATTGTTTTATACCCTTAATGCCTGCATTTTGTTGGGATGATGGGGAGGCTCAGGGACATGCTGAGGTACTCTGAAAGCAAATGCCATACACCTACAGCAGCTACCAAGAAAGCTACATCTTCAGTGTCCCCACACAAATAATGCAGTTAATATAAGAAGAGAAGGCTGCTTGGAGACCTCATAGCCTTCCAGTATCTGAAGGGGGGCTATAGGGATGCTTGGGAGGGACTCTTCATTAGGGACTGTAGTGACAGGACAAGGGGTAATGGGTTAAAACTTAAACAGGGGAGGTTTAGA
>JBCJKH010048386.1:11917-27631 GCA_039877255.1 Loriculus beryllinus
GTTTAGTCTTGAACAGAACCCTTGATATATTTTCAGTGCTTTGCTTTGCCTCAGGTTAAAACGGTAATAACAGGATGTTTGAAGTCTTTTCAGACTGCAGTAATACTTTATCTGAGAAGATATTAAAGTCGATTTTTGTATGGCATACTCATTAGATCCTATTATTTTACCAGATATTAGGATTCAAATTTTTCTTCACATTCATATCAAGAAGCTAGTAAAGAGTTTAATATGTATGCATTTAAAAACTGTGGTATAAAACATGAATTCTGCAGTCCAGGTAAATGTAAAAAAAAAATGAGACCAAGTATTTCAGTGCTGTCAAGAGTTTTCATTTCAATTTTCCAACTCCTACACTTAGCCCATAGGGAATAATTGTGCTGTGTGATGTAGCTCTCTATACATGTCAGTATATCATGATTTGCTAGGGGATCCTTATGTCTAATTTAAATTCTTCCAAATTACTGAAAGCTTAATTTTTTTAAGTGCATAAGGCAGGTGCAACTTGCACACAGTAGCATTCTTCATCTGCCTTTGAGACACAAGAGGCACTTATGTAAGAAAAAGAAGTAATAATTAGTTTTATTCTTCACACGTCCAGTTCACACACCTACAAATTGCTACATTATATTTTGCTAAAATCTATGGATTCCGAGTTTCAAAATTATGGGTTCAGATTTCTGTCCTTAGAGGTTTGGGTATTTATAAAAATGAAGGTAGATTATTTGGGAGCTTATAAACTAATAAAAGGAGGTAGGAGCATGCTTTGTATACTTTTGTACCTGGTCAGATTGTTGGTTCAGGAAGTCCTGTATCCTGCCTTCAACAGGGAGTTCATCAGCGAAAGAACCCATAGGAAGAAATCATAAAATAACCTGCCCACGAAGGAGGTGTTCTCAAATTCTCTTTGAGCTCATTTGTTGAAACACAGCTTTTTATAAAGATACTTGTAATAACTGAAGAATATGTTATTTGGAATTTAATATGATTATCAAAAATTTTGAATTAGTTGTTTTTTTAACAAAAGCTTTTCCTTTAAAGATACTAAAATGCTTGTTCTTGACTGATCTTCTTTATAATTTAAACAACATAGTATTGTATCGGTTTTAATGAAGTATCTATTCCTGACTCTTGTTGGGCAATTTACACTCTTCATTTAAGGCTATAGCTACTTACAGTTACATAAAAAGCTGTCAATATTAAATTACTTAATTAGTGTTTAATGGTCGAGTCAGAGTGCAACAGTTGCATCAGTGACCTTAGCCATATCATTTAATGTATCTAGTAGATGTTGGTATGGAATAACTAAGAAGAAATAGTATAAATTAAGAACATACAGGAAAAAAATGCTAAAATAGGAAAGGTAGTAAAAATAAGTGGTAGGCAAGTCTCAGTGGTTCAGAGGCTGACACGCATACCCCAGTTTGCATTGACACTGTTATCAGCTGCTCTGATTTTCTTCTAACTTCCTTCTGAAAGGCTTCAAAGTACCAAGAACAACTCCAGCTGTTTTTCTTTCTAAAAGCAGTTCCCCTGAAGCGGATCTGCTGTTTTACAGTGCTCTTTTACAGCCCCCTTCTAAATTTTCTCATCCCTCATGATAGCTCTAGGGCATCACTGAAATGAGAATTTGTGTGATTTCATTGTCCTGGAGAGTTCAGGGATCCTTGGGTGAAAGGAGAAGTGGGAAGAGCAGGAATCAAAGTGGTCTGAGATTGCTTTATTTTTTTTCAGGCTATCTTCTGAGAGTGAACTTCTAACAGCAGGCAGCTTAGGTCACAATGATGGGATTTTGCCTTTAAGATGAAAATGACTCTAACCTTTGCAATGATGGCCCAGGAAAACTTGGCCTGTCATGCCCTACTGTTAGTGTCCCTCTCCTCCAGCCTTTCTGTGTAATGTCAGTATGAGTCTTCTCAAAGTGCATTAGTGTCACTGTGAACAGTAATTGCAGTAGCAGGGTGCAGTCAGAAATGTTGCTGTGTGCACCTGTTTCTCTCTCCTAACTCACCAAGGCAAGACAAGAGGGTGAGAAACACCCTCACCCTTGCAGACTGCAGTGCAGTGGTGACAGCTTTCCATTTAATTTGGAGGGATGGGGGGGCAGTTCTCTATGGAGTACATGGAAGAAATGTCAGAGTCGCTTAACACAAGGTGGAAGAATGCTGGAAGGTACCTCTGAGCCTCCGCCAGGCTTTTGCAGCAGCTGTGGTGTTGATCTGGTGTCTGGCTGCTCTTCCGCAGCAATGTGAGCTTCCAATTCTGAATGACCAAGGTGGATAAACTTTATGCTTTTTGTTTTGTGTATTGTGATTTGTCCTTCTGAAATGCTGCCTGAAGAGGCTAAACTGCCTCTTTCTGCTATAATAGTTTTTATGACAAACTAGTAAACCATGTATTTAATATGAGGTTTTATTCATATTCAACTAATTGTTTTCCATGTTTTTCTTGTAAGACCTCTGCCCGTTGCACACATCATTCATTTGTGTTCTACTGAAATCCACTGGGACAATACATTCAGTCTTTCTTTGAAGGTTGCTTGTTCACTGATGTCCTTTTGAAGGTAACTACAATCTGAATGATAAAACTTACGATCTCAGAAAATAGGATTGGCTGGGTTCTGTCAGCCTTGGATAGTAGGAAGACGTAGGGTAAGCCATCTTTCTAACAATATGTAATTGCATCCTGTGTAGGCACACATGTAAGAGGCAATAAATATGGCTATGGCAGAGAAGTAGAAGCTAGGTGGTAGAATTTATCCCTGCATCCCTTGAAAAGGAAACTATAGGCGTATTATCAGTGGAGGAGGATATTTTAGAGAGCGAAGTAATGTCCTGTTATGGAGTAGGTGAGCACTATGGAAACATTTTGCTCAAGAGTATTGCACTTTTGGTTTGCGAATGGACACCTTACATTTATACTTTAGGAGTTGTTTATTTGCTATTTATTTATTTCAGACATTTCCATTATGACTGCTTCTCATCTAGCGTTCATGAAGGGTTCCTGACGTTTTTAACTGCAGACTCTGCTTGCATCCCAACCCTGTAATGCGATGTAACCCAGATCATATCCTTTCTTACACTTTGGGTTTGCAGGCTGAAGAAAAGCCATTACATGATAAAACTAAATTCCCAAACATCATGTCAGTTGGTCCAGTTATCAGGATAGTGGCACATGCTGTGGTGTTCATCCACTTGGTCTAGATGCAGTCAGTAGCATTTTGGTGCTCTAGGTACCTTCCACTTACTAAGTTGCAGAGACACTGTCAGCCTGTATACTCAGTGGGATAGATCTAGTACAGCGTATCATATTGTTTCATGGAGAGTAGTTAAGCTGTATGTCCATATGTATAATAAGACTGTTTACTGTTATTTATTCTCAAAGCAATGTAGATGATAGCATTAATTATTGTTACAATAAAGGAGTCAATGGCTGAGACAACTGATACTAAGCAGTGTTACTTGATTAATTTCTTTCCTTTGTGCATTTGTCTCATTTGCATTTTTAAATTACAGTTCTTAAAGAGGCAATATATGTCACTGTAGGGCATCATTAAAAGATTTATATACAG
Source organism: Loriculus beryllinus (assembly GCA_039877255.1). Taxonomy (NCBI): domain Eukaryota; kingdom Metazoa; phylum Chordata; class Aves; order Psittaciformes; family Psittacidae; genus Loriculus; species Loriculus beryllinus. Next base: position 15,489 of record JBCJKH010048386.1, read on the forward strand.
GGTCTGGGCAGCAGGAAGAAACCCAGCATTCTTACCAGCCAGTCATGGAATCTCAGCTGTATTGAGTCGAGGTGAGATGAAGCTCCTTGAAAACCTGGAGTGCTGCTAATGTCTGATGAAACCTGAAAGCTTGGTGGTGGCTGGTAGTGGAATTATGGTCTATTCAGGACTGTACAGTAAACAGTTTTTAACCTCTGTTAGGTAGGCATTGTTGGAGACAACAGTGATATGTAATTCCCAGTATAGGTTATCCACTGCAGGCAGTGTATTTATGAACAGCTATATGAGCATGTCACAAGCTATTGTTGAGTAAGACTTTCATGTTTGGACTTATGTCACTGTAGGTTCACATTTTTTTCCTTGTTAATAAGTGAGAGTAAAAAAACCCTCAAAACTCTGTAAACCTTATCAAATGAAGATGAGGATTTGACCTGAAGACTTCTGATTTCTTTCAAAGAATTTAGTTGTTAACTTGCCAGTTTCTACTCTTGAGGTAGTTCTGACCTGAATCATGTAAACTGCTCTTTTCAATTTGATGATGTCCAGACAGTGTGAAGATTGCTATCCGTAAATTCAAGTGAAATGGCTGTGGTTTTTCCTCATGAATTAAAATTATAAAAATATTCACACTAATATAAACAAGTAACCCTCTGTAAAGTAAAAACCAAGGTGATTTTCAGATAGAAGGGACTTCCTGAGATGCCTTCAGACTACATAGTGTGTAAGACAGACAAATTATATGAACAACCTTTGGCAGGATGTAGTCTGGTCCATTCCAGAGCTTTTAAACACTCAGTGGAAATAGCCTGTTGTAGAGGACAGTATGTTATCAAATAAAACATCCCAGTCATTTGGCACTCTTAGCAGCTGGAGCAAGTGTAGGGGTTTAGTCTGTTCAAGAGCCACTATGGAAAGCAGTACAGTTATAATGCCTTATGTAAAACCTGTTGTTTAGGTTATAGGTGCAACTATTTAAGAATAAAAATAAATATCCCTCCTTGCTGGATGCTAAACCTCTTGTTAAATATGTTCTTTTTAAAAGCTTCTTGTTCTTTAATATTTTTTTAATTGCTTTTAGTTGCTTACTGACTTATTTTGTAAGACTCAAGAATATGAGGATCTGTTTTTCCTCTTAAAATATTTTTCATATCCTAATGTAAAATCTGGAATATAGCATGGGAGGATTTAAAAAAATGTAATCTACAACACCTCATTTGTTGGTGTTCTAGCAGTGTTCAGTGGGGCATTCCAGCAGGTGGTTTGAATTTTTGATACAAATCACTGACCAGTTCTAAAATAAGTGGGTTTTTTTTACCTGATTATCCACTGTCAAAAGGTTCTGCTACCTGTAATTAGCTGTTTCTACAATACTGTAGAAATACAACATTGAAAAATGTGTTGATGGAGCTGCCTTAGCTCTTTTGAGGAAGAGTACAGCTTTTATGTTTTGAGATTTCTCTCAACATGCAGAATTATGCAGAAGAGGTTAGGATTTAATGATCTGATCATCTTTCCATAATATTTCTAATTTGAGTTATTCCTAGCAGCAGTCTGAAGTCCTCTTCATTAAAGCTGCATGTGCAGTAAGAGCACTAGTTCTTGTTCGATGTCATTCATATTAATATGAATGAACATAGGAATATGAACATACTCATATGTTGTAGGCACATGATAGACATAGAGGAAACCAGCTCTCTAGATAACCTTCTCCCTGCTGCATTAGTTGCTGTGAAGCAAAGGGAAGTACTTGTCATGTCTGTAGTGAATAGAAGAAAGTAGCAAAAGGAGATTTCCTAATTTCTGAGAGTCCCTGATACTGTAGCGCTTTGAAGTTCTTTCACAATGACAGTGGGAGGGCTGTGGCAAAAACTTAGCAAGATTATGGGGTGATCTTCCTGCTGTGTTGGTGGTAATTGTTGCAAAGGCATCAGCTATAGGCACCTGCCCCATCTTACAGGTCTTCTGTAATGCAGTCTTAAATCTTCTCCCCTAGGAAGATTTTTATTCCTTTGAACAGCGAGGTCATTCATGGCTGAATAATAGAAGAACCGTGATTTCTTTTTCCTCTGGAATGTGAATGTGAGTGCCACCAAATACACTCCTGTGATCCTTTCCTCAGCCTGTTCTTTTGCAGGGGCCAGGTGACCTCTTCCACTTCATGATTGTTTCAGGCCGTAAACTGATTATGCTCATTTTTTGTTCAAAGCTGGAAAGTTACTTCCTGAATAATGAATACTGGGAGTATCATGAAACAACCTGCAAAGTTTCACATACTCCAAGGTCTTTTCAGCCCTCTGACCACCTGATTTGGATGATGAGTTGGTGAATACCTTCTACAAGTGGGAGGAAATGGCTGGAGAAAAGCTTGCATGGTATGCAGAGCTTTCTGACCTGCTCAAAGATGATAAAAGCCTTAGAGCCAAGGCTCAGTGGGTCTTGACCCTTAGTGGGCTGCTTGGAAGTGGAGAAATGGTCATATTTCCCAGGAAGGAAAAGAAAAAAAAAAAAAACCAAACCAGAAACCCACAGGGAAGGTGGGACTCCTTGTATTTCCATAGGCTCTTGGAAGGTCACTGCTGCCTGAGCAGCTTCCTCCCTCCTCTGCACATTCCCAGCAGTAGTGTCTGGCTTGTGGCCAGGCAGTGCCTTGTGCTGCCTCACTCAAATTCTTCTCCCATGCTGTTAGTGGTGTCATTGCCTCTAATGCTCCCGAGCCCAGTCACCAAGTCTTATTCCCTGACAGTCTTATGTTCTATGGTTCATTTAAATGGGGTCATATACCAGCAAGGGAAATGTTTTGAACCCAATCAGGAGAAGCCTGGGCTGTTCTCATTTCTCCACAGAACAACACATTTGTTGCAGCAGTAGCTTGGAGGGGAGGAAGGGCACCACCAACAATTTCATAGGACTGGGGAGAGGAAAAGCTCAATCACCAGATCCAGTGATCTTAAATGACTGTCACCACCTGGTAGGAGAGGCGTCCATCAGGAGCATGGAGGTGGTGGCATAAGGAAGGGAGGAGGTGAGCAGTTGATGTGGGACAGTGACTGTGTATGGATTAGTACTGGTAACAGCAGTGAAAGGGGGAGCAAAGGCGTACAATGGCTATATGTGACCTCAGCATGTAGAGCCAAAAGATGACATTGCTGCTTTTTCCCCAAAATCTGAAATGAAGGCTCTGAAACTAGCTCCTTTCATTCCTTACAGCCGATGCTTCTTGGCAGCAGTGTCATTACGATTGATAATAAATTCAAGGTGTATTATATATACAGGAAAATAGCTGTAAACTATAGCACCTTTAGGATAAATATCTTAATGGATTTACTTTCTGCCCTGATCAATGTATAAAATATGCATATATATATATATACTACTATTTCTTAAAATTTAAATAATAAGTAGATAAGCTTTTTTATTGCCTTTTTTTTTTTTTTTTTCCTTTTCAGAATACAGGGGGAAAATTTAGGGAAGGCTTCTTTATTTTATAAAATGCTAGGAATAATCTAGTATGTATTCTTTTCCAGAATACAAGTGCAGATTTACCACAAGGGTATAAAGTGTAACTGAAATCACAGTGTGTTTGCAAGAGAGTGCTTTATTAATTTCCCTTCAAGACAAATTAAGTCACTTTACTTAAATTACTCACTGTAATCCACACCACATTAAGGCTTCTCAACCTGTCAGGATGATTGTGAAAGAGGGAGCTGACAGGAAAAATGCACAGGAGAACTGCCCATTAAAAAGGTGTGTGAAACTGAGCAAAAGAAAAGAAATCATATACAAAGCTGAAACTTTCTCTTCTGCTGTAAGACATGTTGTAGAAACATCCAATAACTTTTATTAAGGGATACAAAACTACTGAATTATCAAAACCTCAAATTACTCATTCAGAACAGCTTAATTAAAATTAATGTAATTGAGGCTATATTCCCTCTGCTGCCTATAAGCTGTACAGCATTGTCAATGATGTTGGGATAGTTATACCCAAGCTACCACGTTGCAAACAGCTTTATAGCACCTCAGTGCATATGCCAGCAAGGAGCTGTTTTTGTATTTGCCCTGTTTTTCATCATATTCTTTAAGAGTTTGCCAGACTTAGAGGCAGCTTTTGGGGCTAAATGGACGTTTATTCTGAGCCAGGCTTTTTTTTTTAATTATTATTATTTTTTTATTTAATGTTCTTTTGGTATTTACATAACAGTTTATATTTTTCAAACACTTTCCCATCAGTAACTCCTTAGGCCCCATGGGTTTCATCAATAAATTAAATGCATTCAGCAGGGCTGCCAGGTGCTGAAACTGGCTGGCAAAAATGGTCAATTTCTGTGCTAGAAAATCCTTAAACTACAAATGCCAGCTGATCTGTTTGGAAAGTCCCTATACCACTGAAATGCCCAGGAGCATCTGTGCTGAGGAATTAGTTGGGTAGGTGACAGGCCAAAAGCATGCCAGCAGCAGTTTTCAGCAGTGGGGGTGACCATGCCATAGCACCCAAGAGTGTGCCCTGTGACTCCTCAGGTCCCAGTGCAGCTACTGGCAATGCCTCTTGGGAAATAACATCAGGTCATAGACTTACCCCCAAAACAGCAACTGTGATGGGTTACTCAGGTTCTTTTGGATGAAGGTTGAGGCTGTACACAGGTAGCTTAAGTGGATCTGCTGGCATAAACAAAAGCCCTTTGCCAGATTTGGGTGCTCACTTCTGCATCCCGAGTTTGATTATGAATAGTGCAAGCAGTGTTGTATCTGCACTGTTGCCTTGGTATGCCAAATCTAGTTGTGAATTACAAGTTAGATGATATACTGGTACTGCTGGCAGGAATTCAGCCACAATAGTTTCAGCCTCACTTGCAGTGCATTTTGTCTTCATTCTTGTTGTACATGGGGTTTGCTCAAGGCCACCCTCAGCAAAGCCAGCAAAAAGATTGAAATAAGCACATCTTCCTCAGCCTGGTTTCACGGAAGAGAAAAATGCAAATGCAGTTTGTTGGCCAGGTTTGGTCCAAGACAACCCCGGTCTCTTTTTAGTTTTGACTAATGTTTGCTTCATAGGCTACAGGCCAGTTGCTGGGAGGAACACCATAATCTGGTGGTGAAAAATGTTCAAGTAGCCAGTACTGAGCTTCTTGCATGCTGAGAGGCTGCCCTACTCTGGTATGGTGTGGCTGGTTTGGTGTGTGATCTGCTTTGTCCTTGCAGTGTCCTCGAGTTTTTGCAGGCCATAGTTAAAACTGTTCAGTGGGGACTTGTGCCTGTGATGGACTTGTGATGTCCTTCTGTTGTTAACCGTGTGAGTGGAAGGCTTTAGTAAAAAATCACACCACACTGTGTGTTCTCATGGTGCAGCCACAGCACAACACTGGTTTCCCAGTGTTCTGGGGGTTGGAACCTGGAAGGTCACCTGACTGGGAGAGCTGGCTTCTTGCTGGGAAGGTTCTGCATCCCAGCACATGTCTGGAGTCTGCTTAGGTGGAAAGCACAAAAGTTCCATTGTTGGTTTGTTTTAAAGTTTGGTTTTTAGCAGCAGCTGAAAGTCACTTATGTTTTCCTGGGCAGAGTTCTTCCCTAGGGGCTGCCTGCATGCAGCCTGGCTGGTGCAAGTAGGAGTTTCTGCTTCTTATCTCTCTCGCCGTGCCCGAGGTGTGAAAGGCTGCGGTATTTTCAGACAACCTGCTGCAGTCACTGATGTCCTTTCAAGTGCTCTTAAGTTCAGTGCTTTGGAACAAACAGAAGTAATGCTTTAGGACTTAGGGTTTTTCTTTTGAATGGTTTGAGGGCTTTTGCTCAGTGGACTTTCTAACACACTATTTTTCCCCCTCTGTTCTTTTTACCAATTAGTATAATCTCGTTCATCTTAACAATGTCTTTGTGAGTCTGCTCATTTCTAAGGTGTAAAGCTGATCATTTGTTTTAATGTTTTTCCCTACAGCTGACCTGAACAACGTCAGGTTCTCAGCGTACAGGACTGCCATGAAACTCCGCAGGCTGCAGAAAGCTCTCTGCTGTAAGTATGTGCCCTTTGGCTGGTGGGAAGACATTATGGCCAGCACATGAGCTAATTTGTAACTTTCAGAAGCAGAAAAACACCCACACAGGTACCCCCAGCTCTGTCTGGAGCGTGGAAACCTCTCACCTGAAGGGTCTTCTGCTGCCACCAGTTTGCATGTTCCTCACAAAACCAAAGTGTGGAGTGATCTTCAGATCTGTCCCCTGTAAGACAGAGCAGGATATCAGAAATAAAGCTAACGGCCCTTACATCTGCCTTTATATCTTTTTACTCTTTTTTTTTTTTTTTTTTAAACTGTGCTCATTACTGGAGCTACCTCCTGTGTCAGCCACAACTTTGTTGCTTTAGGTTGCTGTTTCAACCTAAAGAAACAAGATCACAGCATGCTAGGAAACGGAGTTCAGGTGAAATAATCACTCCAGAGTTGAAGTTGCTAATGGTTTAAGTTGAATCTTGAACCCTGAGGGATTGTTGCCTTTAAACAAGATCATTACACTAAACATTTAAATTTTACTTTTCCCTAGCTTTTGGTCATGTTCAGAATTCTTTCATCAGCCATACCTTAGTGATGTGTGTGTTCTAACATTTTAATTCTCTCAGCTGGTGTCTGTTGTTCTACCAGTCACTGAAGTTGCATTTCCTCTTCAGCTTATTGTAACCTGATGTCTAAATAATTTGCTCACAGTTTTCTTTGTAGGCCACTGAGCTGCCAAAGCAATCCATTTATGAAGTGGTATAATTTGGAAGGTCACTGAAATATCTGTCATTTGATTACAGGGTTAGATTTCTGACACAGTTGCAAATGTTTCAACTGTTGATTTATCTCAAGTTTGGATTTGTGTTCACATGCCTTCTGGAGCTGTGTCAAACCTGGTGTTTTTGAGCATGTTTACTTTTAGGCTTACAAGCATGGGTGAATTCCACTAATGAACAGATTTCTAAATGTCAAAAAACAAAGAAAAAGATAAAAGGAGAAAAAAACCCCAAACCACCAAGTGACAAGACTTGTAACATAATGAAAGATTTCAACGTTAATGCAGTGACAAAGAATGAATTATGATAATCATAAATACAAGCATGTCTCCATGCCACACTCATTGCAGAAAGGTTGTGTAAAGAAATTGAAGTGATATGTAGTGAAGAGTATTCATAATCAGTGGAGCATTGGAATAAGGAACTAAAATTTTTGGAATTACAGGTTTCTTTGGCTGGCAGTGTGCAAATGTAACAGGTTCTTAGGGCTGAAAAGTGCAAAACTTTGCATCTGTTTATCTGTATTACTCTGACACCTATCACTGAATAATTCTAGACTCATTTTGGACTTCTGTATTGGTTTGCATGGCAAGGTTTTGGTAATAATGGGCCACAGGAATGGCTTCTGTGAAAAGCTGCCAGAAGCTTCCTATGTCCAGTGGAATCAGTGCCAGCCTGCTTCGAGAGTGACCCACTGCTGGCCAAGGCTGAACTCATCAGTGGTAGTGGTAGCGGTAGCATATTTTAGAAGGGGAAAAAGAAGAGCAATTGCTCAAAAGGGAGCTGAGCATATGTGAGAGTAACAGTTCTGCAGTCTCCAAGGGGAGAAGGAAGAGGTGCTCCAGGCACTAGAGCAGAGATTCCCCTGCAGCCCATGGTGGAGACCATGGTGAGACAGGCTGTGCCCTGCAGCCCATGGAGGTCCATGGTGGAGGAGATATCCACCTGCAGCCCAGGGAGGATCCCGTGCCAGAGCAGGGGATGCTCGGAGGAGGCCATGACCCTGTGGGAAGCCTGCACTGGATCAGGTTTGCTGCAGGACTTGTGACCCACAGGGGACCCACACTGGAGCAGCCTGTTCCTGAAGGGCTGGCACCACATGGAAGGGACCCATGCTGGAGCAGTTTGTGCAGAACTGGATCCTGTGGGAAAGACACGGGTTGGGGAAGCTTGTGGAGGACTCTGCTGTGGGAGGCACCCCACCCTGGAGCAGAGGAAGAGTGTGAGGATTCCTCCCCTGAGGAGGAAGGAGCAAGAGAAACAATGTGTGATGAACAGACCACAACCACCATTCCTCATCCTGTTTGTGCTGTTGTGGAGGTAGGAGGTAGAGAATTCAGGAGAAAAGTTAAGCCCAGGAAGGAGAGAGGAATAGGGAGAAGAATGTTTTCAAGATTTGGTTTTATTTCTCATTATTGTACTCTGATCTGATTAAAGCTGATTTATCCAAGTCGAGCCTGTTTTGCTTGCAGTGGTGATTGGTGAGTCCTTGTCCTTATCTCGACCCATGAACCTTGCGTTGTATTTTTCTCCCCTGTCCATATAAGAAGGGGAGTGATAGAGGGTCTTTGATGGGCACCTGGCATCCAGCCATGGTCAACCCACCGCAGCTTTACTGTGTGGAATTGCAATTACACACGGAAGTCAGTTCATCTCTCGACACTACACTTAGGTAGATTTCCTGAGAATGGATGTTTTCAGAGACGTGCAGTGGCTCTTACACTGATTACTTTAGCACATTCTTCATGCTTGTATCTAAGGAGAAGTATTTAAGGAATTAGGTTAGCAGTCTTTGTTCTTACAAATATTTTTGCTTGGAGACACCATCGCTGTGTTTGTGTATTCTGTGATTTCAGTGTCGCTTGTGAACCCAGTTTAATTAGATTTTTTTTTTCAAAGACTTCATTAAAAAATTCCTTTTTCTGCAGTTTGGCACAGAGCGCATTGCTGGGTTTCAGGGCTCCTACACACAGCCAAAACCCCCTCAATTCCTCAATTCAGCTTTTTAATTGCAGAAGTTTAAATATATGTACATGTATATTCTTTTTTGCAAGCTTCATAAAAAGCAGAGCAGTTTTGTCTAGTGAGGAGCACTGTGGAGATGTGTGCACAGTAGAAGGTTTGCAGAAGCAAAGGTACAGCCTGTTTCTCAGTAGCAAGAATAGAAACACTTTTAAAAACGAACTATACTTAGAGGTTAGCTCTTTTCAGTTTATAAATCAGCCCGGTAAGCATTAAGACACTAGGATATTAACCCTAAAGAAGAATATGGAAAATGGCAGTCCTTAACAAATAAATGGTTGTGTATTGTGTTACCTTAGAAGAATCTAGTGTCTGGCTGTATCATCCCAGGCTTGGAAATCATTGTGGACATGCCAGGTGTAACTGTTGCACGTTGGTATTTTTTTGAATGTGTGGTTTCCTTTGATAATCACATCAAAGCATGCTGACTTTCTTGTTTTGCTACTTTTAAAAGATCTGATCTTCAAGTACAAACCACATCTGAACGTTGTGATATCAATAAAATGAGATGTATTCACAAACTTTTCTTGGAGATGCAGCAAAAGAAAATATTAAAGAACTTCCGTTAGGGTGCTTTTTCCCTTTAATTTTATGCAGGATGGATTAAATATATTTCTTTAATGCATCAGCCAACAGCAGCAGGTTACAGAGACGATCTTGTGTTCTGGGAACAATGCTAATACTTTTTATCACAGGCCATATGTTGAGTTTTCCCTAAGTTCAGTGTGTGATCTCCACAGCATACTTTCTCCTTGCCTGTTAATTGTCGCTTCTGTCATTCAGTTGGTTAGTTATTCCAAGTTGGTTTTTATACTTTTCCTGCAAAGTGGCCACAGCTGGGTGCCTGGTTACAAACATCATAAAGATGGGTTGTTTTTTTTTTTTTTTTTTTTTTTTTTTGCTTTAGAAACCAAATAAATATTTCTATAGACATAAATAAGTATTTATATAGAATTGCGTAGATGACTTAGATTTCAGTGTAAGCTAAAAGCTACTGCTCAGAGAAATTTTGGAGTCAGTTTTGTAATTTTAAATAGAACAAAAGAGTGGCTGAAAACCCGCAAAAAGTACAAGGCATAAAGTGGTATGGTTTTTTTCAGTTAAAACTTAGCAAATCACCAAGTGGTGATAAATATACAACTCATTAATACATGTCTGACTGGTGGAGCAGTTGTCTTCCTAAAGTCTGTCATTCATGGAACCTCCATATTTGCTTTCAGGAAAGAAAGACGCAATTCCTGGTTCTGGGAGAGGAGCCCCACACACATTTCTTTAATCTTGCTGGGAAGGATAAGGGAGGAGAGTAGTATGGTGAAGGCCAGAGCCACTCTTCTTCCCATGAGCAATTTCCTAAAGCAGAGAGTGGTGGCAACCACTTTTTTCTTGTTATAAGATGAGCGTGTGCTATTAACTTCAAGATAGGACAGGAGGTTGATAAAGAGCAGGCTGAAAGGCTTTTCAGAAGTTGCTGTTTATTAGTGGGAAAAGCTTTCACAGAGTGGTATGACCCGTGTTTAGCAGTAGCTGCATATATAATTAAGCCGCCACTCAGATGCCTGAGGGGTTCATTTAATTACGGTTTATTCGTAGTCTCAAAGGAACTGAGAGTTCAGCCTAAAGCTCGCAGTTAAAGGTGTTGTGAAGGCAGTGCTCTATTTCCAATTTGACTAATAAATTATTAGAAGAAAAGAGTCTTTTTGAGACTCTTAGCAATGGGTCTGATAAATAGGCTTTGGTGAGATATAACACTGACCTTAGAACAGCTATATTTTATATGCTACTAGGTTAAACACTACATTCCAAAAGATTTTCTTCTAATAACTATCTCTATGCTAATGTGAAAAAGAGAAGAACTCCAATAAAAACCTGCACAAAACCTCAGACTCAAAGTTAAATTTCCTGGTATAGTAAGAGGGATAGCATTCTAAGCTTTCCTTATTCACTCTAACACTGAGGATGTCAGGCCCACAGGATGAAATTTTCAGAAGTGCTTAAGGGATTTAGTAGTGGAAGTCCCTCTTGATTTCGAGAGAAATTTACACTCCTGAAATTACGAAATCCCAGCATACTGTCCATGCAGCATTACAGAACAGCTCTGTGTGCAGCTAAAATATTTTTCATCTCCACTAGGACACCAAAGAGTCAGTTTCATCCTTGGTAAAATCAGATACTCGAGTATGAATTTGGCAAATGTGCCTATAAGCTGGCTCAAGTTCTAGAAAAATTCCTGCATGGGGTTCTGCAATTAAGCTCTGTACATTATTTATTTGTTTAGTGTTACCAAGAAGTGTTGCTTACCAAGACTCAGTAAAGCACGTTTTCAATCCGATGAGTTGCAGTTGGGTCAGTTCATTTCCCAGTTTTGTTAAAGAATTTCCTGGATGATTTTGGGCACATCATTTTGGGCCAGATGCGGCTCCCTCAAGTCATGATGAATTGTGCGGCACTTTGTGACTGCTCATGGACAACAGCATCTGGGCTTTAAAATCCCCATTGCTCACACCCTGGAGATTCATTGCAAGGAGTTGCAAAGGGTTTTCATGTGGCATTGGGAAGATTATCAATAGTATTAATTTTTCTGATTCTGTTTGTTCTTACTCCTACTTTACTTTGTAAACTAGCATCCCATAACTCTCTGATGTGATGTCCCCCAAAGGGTGACGCCGCTGGTGATATTAGTATGCAGAGGTTGAGCTGAGAAAGTTCTTTTTTGCCTTGGGCATCCAAATTTGAAAATGCAACTGACTTAAATAGGAACTAAAATCACGTTTTTAAATGTCTGTGACAAAAAACCTCTTGTATATTACTGGTGAGTTTAAACGTGTCTTCTCTGCGAAGTCATTGAGGTATTTGTAAATATAAATGCTCTGCAGAATTAAAAATGGATACATTTCATTAATAAATATTGAAAAAGGCCACTTCATATTTCTGGAACGTTCTTTTCCCTGTTCTCACCAGAAGACAAGTAGCAGAGAGGTTAATCCCCATTCAGTTATGATTTCATTGCATATTCCTTGTGGAGTTTTGTTTGGTTAAGTCTGCTTGGCTTCTGTAAGAAATGGACAGCACGTCTCAGGAAACCTGATCATGTGTACTGTGTTTAGAGCACATTTGATGAATGCAGTAGCCTATGTATCTAAGAACATAAAATAGGACACTTTTACTAACATGGTAATATGCACGTAGTATTTCTATAGGATCCAGAAGCGTAGTAGGTACTTTACAGTTAAAAATTAAACAGATTTCACTTTTATAAACACTGCTTTCTAATACCACAGCTAAATAAATAGTATACCTGTAGAAGTATTGAAACCAGTCTTTCACATGTCTTCCAGAGGACATAAAATGTCCTTTGGTCAGA